>JBAIAC010000382.1:512500-699133 GCA_037349315.1 Chelydra serpentina
AAGACACTGGGAATTTATACTCCACAAACCAGAAAGAGACAGTTTAATTACAGGCAACTCTTTAAACCACCGCAGTCGTCTTATCTTTATCAGAGACAGCCTGGTCATCTAGGCAGAACAATGGTTTTGGAGATGTTGTTCTCCTTCTGCTACTTTATCGTGTCAGCAAACAACAAATTTGATGGCTTTACCCAGAGTAGCAAACTGTTCTTGCTCATGTCAGTTCCATTCTAGGTGTGCGCACGCCCATGGGCGCGGTCGTCGGAGACTTTTGCCTTAGCGGTATCCGTAGGGTCAGCTGTGGTACTCTCTCTGGAGTGCCGTGCTTATGCATTGGTATATCAGGCACCGCCAGCCCTACGCCCTCTCAGTTCCTTCTTACCACCCATGATGGTTAGTCGGAGCGCCTCTTTCCCCTGTCTTGCAAGTGATTAGTGCTTTTCTCGCCTCGTTAAGAGCTATTCAGTCTTAGGGCTTTGTACATAGTTTTAATTGTTTCTTGATAGTCAGGTAGTTAGTTACAGTCCCTAGTGGGCTCTGCCCCAGGCTGGGTATGCCCCAGTCCCCTGGGTTTAAACCTTGCATGGACTGTAACAGGCCTATGCCTTTTAGTGAGTCCCACAGCAGCTGTCTCAAGTGCTTGGGTGAATCATCAAGGAGAGGTGCCTTATCTGTAAGAACTTTTGGCCACGAACTCAGAAGGAGCGGGATATCAGACTCCAAGTCCTCCTAATGGAGTCAGCCCTTTGCCTGGCGTCCGAGCTCTCCCATCAAGAATCAGTGAGTACCTCGGCATCGATGCATAGGGCACCTCCAGCACCAGGCCCAGCACCAATCAGCATCTCCGGTGCCTAAGAAGAAGGCGTGTAAGCACAGCTCCCCGGCACCAGGCAGAAAGGCACAAGGGTCTTAGAGCAAGAGACCTAGTTCGGCCTCTCCAGACACTCTGGAGCTGCGAGTGCATGCCTCTCTGGTTGGGGCTCTGAGCCCCTTGGAAGGTCCGTCACCGACTCAGGGAAGCAGTATGGGACTGAAGCCCCCGCTGGCACCAGCACCTGCCCAGGCCTTCATGAGACAGCGCTCCTCACCCCAGTGACGCAGATCCCCAGAGCCGCAGCCCAGATCCTTTGGGGCTTACCCCCGGTCGCCCCTTCTGGACCGAGTGGTCACGATGCCGAGCCACGTCCTACTGTCTTTGGACTGGTGGCGGGATTCCGACTCGGTTCTGCAAGGAGTTCCCTTCGAGACCCCCATCTCCGTCGCTCACCCTGGTCTCTGACGCGTTGGACGTGGGCTGGGGAGCTCATCTGGGCGAACTCAGCACCCAGGGCCACTGGCTACAAAACGATCGAGCCCTTCATATCAACGTCAGATAACTCAAAGGGGTTCGCCTGGCCTGCCTGGCTCTTTTGTCCCACCTGAAGGGCAAGGTGGTCAGGTCCTGATGGACAACACTGCCGCAATGTATTACATCAACAGGCAGGGCAGCGCCAAGTCTTCGGCATTTTGTTGATGAGTGCGCAGCCTCTGGGACTTTTGTGTGCGGCATGCCATTCACCTGGTAGCCACCCACCTGCCCGGAACCAAGAGCGTCCTAGCGGATCGCCTCAGCAGGACCCTCATTTCTCCACGAATGGTGGCTCTATCCAGAGGTGGTCAGCCTCGTCTTCCACAGGTGGGGGACTCCCCGGTGAATCTGTTTGCGTCCCGGCAGAACAGGAAGTGCCATGTGTTCTGCTCTCTACAGGGCAGGGACAAGCAGTAGCGTAGCCGGGGGGGGAGCTGAGCAGAAGCGGCGCCTTTTTTGTGCTCTGATGCCTTTTGCTCCTGCGCTGCAGGCGGAGCAGAGCTTTTTTTTTTGCTCCCGATGCCTTTTTTTAGCTCCGCTCCCCCTAAACCTGGCTACGCCACTGGGGACAAGGGCTCCTTGTCGGATGCCTTCGTGATTCCACGGTCAGGAGCGCTGATGTTCGCCTTCCCACGGTGCTGTTGATCCACAAGGTCCTGCTCAAGGTGAAGCAAGACAAAGCGACAGTCATCCTCATAGCCCCGGTGTGGCCTCATCAACACTGGTTCGGCATGTTGCTGAGTCTGTCGGCAGCCACCCCTCTGCAGCTGCTTCTTCGGCCAGACCGGCTGTCCCAGAACCTCGGGAATCTCCGGCACCATAACCTGGCGGCGCTGCAGTTGACGGCCTGGCTGCTGAGTGGCTAAGTCAGGAGGAACGGCAGTGTTCCACTGATGTCCAGCAGGTAGCCCTCCACCAGGGCTACCTTTGTGGCAAAGTGGAAGTAGTTCACGTGTTGGGCCTCGGATCGTCACATCCGTGCAGAGGAGGGCCCCGCTGCGGGACGTCCTGGACTATTTGCTGCACCTCAGGGTCCAGGGCCTGTCGCTGTCTTCGGTCAAGGTGCACCTGGCGGCAATTTCCATGTTCCACCCTCCGTTTCAAGGCAGGTCAGTCTTCACCCACCCTATGATGGCGCAGTTCCTGAAAGGTCTGGAGCGCCTCTACCCGCATGTCCAGGACCCGGTTCCTCCTTGGGACCTGAATCTTGTGCTGTCATGGCTCATGGGTCCCCGCTTCGAACCCCGGCGTCCTGCTTGCTCCTGCTTCTCTCTTGGAAGGTTTCCTTTTTAGTCACTATTACTTCGGCCCGTAGGGTGTCCGAGATCAGAGCACTCACATCAGAACCGCTGTACACAATCTTCTATAAGGACAAGGTCCAGCTGCGCCTGCACCCGGCCTTTCTACCCAATGTCATCTCCCAGTTCCATACTGGTCAAGATATATACTTGCCGGTCCTTTGTCCTAAGCCTCACATGACTGATGAGGAACGCAGGCTGCCTACCCTGGATGTCAGACGGGTCCTGGCTTTCTACATAGACCGAACAAAGCCGTTATGCAAGTCTACACAGTTGTTTGTTGCTGTAGTGGATAGAATGAAGGGTTGCCCGGTGTCTGCCCAGAGAATCTCATCCTGGATTATGGCCTGTATCCGCTACTGTTATGAGTTAGCGAAGGTGCCCCTACCGGCGATCCTGACGGCTCACTCGACTAGGGTGCAGGCGTCCTCGGCAGCCTTCCTCGCTCAGATGATGATCCAAGAAATTTGTCGGACTGCGAGCTGATCGTCCATCCACACATTCACTTTGCTCTATGCACTGATCCAGCAAGCTTGAGATGACGCTGGTTTCAGCAGAGCAGTGTTCCAATCTACAAAACTGTGAACTCCAAGCCCACCACCGAGGATTCTGCTCATGAGTCACCTACAATGGAATCTACATGAGCAAGCATTCGAAGAAAAAACGGTTACCTACCTTTCGTAACTGTTGTTCTTTGAGATGTGTTGCTCATGTCCATTCCATTACCCGCCCTCCTGCCCTCTGTCAGAATTTTCGACAAGAAGGAACTGAGAGGGCGTAGGGCCGGCGGCGCCTGATATACCGCAGCATGAGCACGGCACTCTAGGAGGCGCCATAGCTGGCCCTACAGAATGGAGTGAACATGAACAACACATCTAGAAGAACAACGGTTATGAAAACCATTTTTTTTTTTAGTGGATTCATTCTGCGATGGGGTGTGTGCCCAACACAGGCTGTGAATGGATAATGGCGGCCTGAGAGGCCAATTACCGTACCAGACTTCACTGGAGAGCGGGCCAGGCTTAACTGAATGAATGAAGTCCAGCTGAGGAAGGGCTGGGAGAGGACTGTGAACAGAGGAAATTGACCACAGAAGGGGACTGGAAGCAGAGAGTCTGCTGTCACTGTCTGGGACTAGAGAGAGTAGAGGGTCCAGGAGGAAGCCCATGGGGGAGAGATGACCCGGGATCCTCCCCTGAATAGAGAAGTCTGGCGAGAGCCAGGGGAGAAATGAAGCAGCCACTGGCTCCAGTGTTAAGCCCTGATAAAAGGGCATGGTGCAGACTTTAGTTGGGGATTGATTCTGCTTTGAGCAGGGGGTTGGACTAGATGACCTCCAGAGGTCCCTTCTAACCCTGATATTCTATGATACTTCTAAGGAGAGGGCCCTCTGAGCTGTTCAATGCAGGAACAGCAAGGGGAATTTAAGAGGCATGAAAGGCTGAGACCAAGAAAGGCAGCAGGTGATTTGGGTTTGCTAGAAGATTCCAGAGGAGGACCCTGAGTCCCAGCCCTGAGAAAAAGGTGAACCTAGAGAGTTGCAGGGAAGAAGGCCTGAGAAAGGCTCAGTAGGAAGAAGCCTAGAGAGGCAGCGGCAGCAAGGAGTTGGACCAGGCAGTCCTTGGTCCTGGTTATAGGGTCCCTGGGCTTGAATCCAGTGTAGTGGGAGGGGAATCCTCCCATTATCATCCACCAGAGAAGGTGACGTGAAGTCCCTGAGAAGGAGATAAAGATGACTGAAAGCCCTAGGAGAAGGCTCTGAGGACCAAAGGGCCCAGAGTTGGGGCTGAAGACCTGATAAATGGTCTTGGACTTTGTTGGACTTTCTGTTACCCTTGAAGGAGCAGACTAAATCATGACCACCAGAAGACTAGAGCACCTGCCATCAGAGGACACCAGACTGGGAGAGAGATGCTACAGCACCCCTGGCCATGAGGAGGTGCTCTAGTGGTGAGACCCCCCTCCTTCTTCACCCATACCCATGCCCTTTGTCTGCTCCCTTTGGAGACAAAAAATGAATGTGAAGAGCAGCTAGCAAAAGACACAAAAACTAACAGCAAAAATGTTTTAAAGTATATAAGAAGCAGGAAGGCTGCCAGACAATCAGTGAGGCCACTGAATAATCAAGATTCTAAAGGAGCGCTCAAGGGAAACAAAGCCATTGTGGAGAAGCTAAATGAATTCTTTGCATTGGTCTTCACTGTAGAGGACGTGAGGGGGATTCCCATTCTTTTTGGATAACAGATCTGAGGAACTGTCGTGTCAGTCAGTAGAGGAGGTTTTGGAACAAATGTATAAATTAAATAGTAACAAGTCACTAGAACCAGATGTTATTCACTCAAAAGTGAATTTGCAGGTACTAATTGAGGTACCATAACCTATCATTTAAATCAGCCTCGGTACCAGATGACTGGAGGGTAGCTATTGACATGGCAATTTTTATAAAAAGGCTCCAAATAAAAATTTTTATAAAATTGCGATCCTGGCAAATATAGGCCGGTAAACCTAATTTCAGTATCAGGTAAATGGATTGGAACTACAGTAAAACACAGAATTATCAGACACGTAGATTAACACGATTTGTTGAGGAAGAATCAACATAGTTTTTGTCAATGGAAATCATACCTCATCGATCTATTAGAATTCTTTGTGGGGGTCAACAACCATGTGGCCAAGAGTGATCCATTGGATGTTGTGTACTTAGACTTTCAGAAAGCCTTTGACAAGGTCTCTCACCAATGGCTCCTAAGCAAAGTAAGCTGCCATGGGATAAGAGGAAAGGTCCTTTTATGGATCCATAACTGGTTAAAAGATAGGAAACAAAAAGTAGGAATAAACTGTCAGTTTTCACTGTGGAGGGAGGTAAATAGCAGGGTCTCCCAAGGATCTGTACTGGAACTAGTGCTGTTGAACATATTCATAAATGATCTGGGAAAGAGGGTGAACCGTGAGGTGGCAACATTTGTAGATGATACAAAATTACTCAAGATAGTAAACAAAGCAGACTGTGAAGAGTTACAAAGGGATCTCACTAAACTGAGTTACTGGGAAAGAAGGTGGCAGCTGAAATTCAGTGTTGATAAATCCAAAGTAGTGCACCCTGGAAAAAATAATCCCAACTATACATACAAAATTTTGGGGTCTAAATTAGCTGTTACGACTCAAGGAATTGATTTTTAGAGTCATCAATGGATAGTTCTCTGAAAACATCTGCTTAGTGTGCAGTGGCAGTCAAATAGGATAACAGGAATTGTTAGGAAAGGGATAGATAAGACAACAGAAAATATCATAATGCCATTGTGACGGTGTTCCCCATAAAACTTTATGGGGAGATGCTTATAAATGTATATATGTAACTAAAATATGTTTTATGCTACATGTGCCATGTAACATATCTCTGTGAAAGTTATGACCTACTGAATTTACTCCTCCTGTTTGTATGCATGTATCATTGTTGTAGTTGGAGTTATGAAGATTGGTTTTATATTTGCTGGTTTTGTACATAGCCTTTGTAAGTGCATGGGATCATCTTTGGAGCAAAGAATGTGCCTGTTAAATGCGAGCACTTAACAGACAAAAGACGTTGCAGACCCCAATCCACATTGGGGCCGGGTCTGGAATGCAGCTGGTTAGGCTGGTTGTGGAAGGGTGCATGGACAGGTGACTTGCCCATGTGATCCCAAAACTCCATGGTCACAGGATGTTACACAGGGAGGGGAAAAAGACTATAAAACCCCAGGGGAGACCCTTCCATTTTGTCTTCAGCTGGCTAAAGGGAGAGGCTCTCCACCCCCCCCAAGGACATTCCTGCGGGGAACTGAACAAAGGACAAAGACACTAGGGGGTGTGAGCGACTGTTGGACCCAGGCTAATTCTACAGCCTGTAAAAAGGAAAATATCCGAATCTGGTGAGGCTTTTATCTGTGTTAACTTTGAATAGACATAGACGTGCGTGTTTTATTTTATTTTACTAAGTAACTTGCTTTGTTCTGTCTGTCACTACTTGAACTCACTTAAATCCTATTTTCTGTACTTATTAAAATCACTTTTTACTTATTAAGTTTCCTTGAGTACGAGTCGGTTCCTGGGGAAAGCGAACAGTTGTGCATATCTTTCTATCTTTGAAATAGAAGGCGAACTATTTATGAGTGTACCCTGTATAAGCTTTATACAGGGTAAAACGGATTTATTAAGGGTTTGAGCCTCCTTGGAGTTGAGCAGCTGGGTGTCAAAGGCAAGAGCGCTTCCAGGGGCCTTACAGTGGTGAGTGGACTTGGTTCGGACCTGGGTCTGTGTTTGCAGCAGATCAGTGGAATCTGGCTCAAAACAGACAGGATTCGGGAGTCCCAAGCTGGAAAAGGCCTGGAAGCAGGGGCAGAAGTAGCCTTGGCACACCAGGTGGCAGCACCAAGCAGGTCTCTGTGGCCTCAACCCGTCACAGCCATTATATACATTCATTCTATACTACACTTTGAATACTGTGTGCAGTTCTGGTCACCCCATCTCAAAAAAAGATATGTTAGAATTGGAAAAGGTGCAGAGAATGGCAACAACAACTATTAGGGTTATGAGGCAGCTTCCATATGAGGAGAGATTAAAAAGACTGGAACTGCTCATCTTAGAAATGAAATTCCTGAGCAGGGATATGATAGAGGTCTATAAAATCATGAATGATGTGGAGGAAGTGAATAGGGAAGTGTTATTTACCCCTTCGTGTAATACAAGAATCAGGGGTCACCCGGTGAAATTAATAGGCAGCAGGTTTAAAACAAACATACGAAAGTATTTCTTCACACAATTCACAGTCAAACTGTGGAACTCGTTTCCAGGGGATGTTGTGAGGGCCAAAAGTGTAACTGGGTTCAAAAAAGAATTAGGTGAGTTCATAGAGAATAGGTCCATCAGTAGCTATTAGCCAAGATGATAGACAAGATGGGTGAGGTTATATCTTTTATTAGACCCACTTCTGCTGGTGAAAGAGACAAGCTTTTGAGCTTACACAGAGCTCTTCTTTAGCCAAGATGGTCAGGGACACAACCACATGCTTTGGGTGTCCCTAAACCTCCAACTGCCAGAAGCGGAGACTAACCAACAGGGGATGAATCACTCAAAAATGCCCTGTTCTGTTCACTCCCTCTGAAGCATCTGGTACTGGCCACTGTCCGAAGACAGGATATTGGGCTAGGTGGAGCATTAGTCTGACCCAGTATGGCCATTCTATGTTCAATATCTGCCTATCATCCTAAAATTGTTGGTTTTAATATATTTTCTCATCCTATTTCTAAAAGATTCCTTTAGGGTCTGGTTAAAGTATTTCCACCTTTGAAGGATCCCTGGAGATCTGAATATTGTATTGTCTAGTTTAATGAAAACTTTATTTAAAACTTTAGCTACCCCTCTGTTAAACCTTCCGTCCATGGAAACAGTATTTTTGCATATAGCATGAGTGAAATTAATGCTTTGATGTCAGGTCCTCCCTATATGATATTTCATAGAGGTAAAGTTTCATTAAGACCTCATCCAAGTTTCCTGCCTAAGATGTGTCCGAATTTCATGTTAACGAGGCAGTTAATTTACCAGTAGTTTGTCCAAAACCTGATACTGATAAAATGGAAAGGACTCTGCACTCTTTAGCTGTAGCTAGAGCTTTATTTCACCTTTTATCTGAACAGAACTAAATCTTTTAGTTGTTCTTCCATGTTATTTGGCATATGCCGAGAGAGTTAAAGATAAACCGATTTCCTCTCAGACACTTTCAAGTTGGATTTCAAGATGTATTAAATTGTGCTATCGTTAGTAATTAGGGCCCATTGTACAAGAGCCTAAGATGATTCCATAGCTTCTTTTAGTAATGTCTCGGTTTTAGGAGTTCCTAAGGTAGCCACGTGGGCTTCTATTCATACTCTCATGAAACATTATGTAGCTGGACAGGCAACTAGAGAAGATGTAACCTTTGTTACAGCTTTGTTACTTCGATCTGTCTTTACCTAACACTTGTGTACACACCTCCATCTTCTCAATTGCTTTTCCGTCTCCATCAGTGGAAGACATGTAGACAACCACTCAGTTAAGAAAAAGAGATTACTTACTTATAGTAACTGATGTTCTTCAGTGTGTGTTGTCTGTGTGTATCCCATGACCCATCCTCCTTCCCCACTCTATGAAGGCCTTGCAAGATTTCAGCCGGCTAAGGAACTTAGTGGCAGTTGGTCCACCCCACCCCTTTGTGCCTGGGTGGGATGGATTGTGAGAGTATGTGCAGACCAACGGGGGACTGCTAGTAAGACGGAAATGTCTTATCTCTGGCGCTAGGGG
Organism: Chelydra serpentina; assembly: GCA_037349315.1. Lineage (NCBI taxonomy): Eukaryota > Metazoa > Chordata > Testudines > Chelydridae > Chelydra > Chelydra serpentina. The sequence goes on from JBAIAC010000382.1 coordinate 521,462, forward strand.
GTGCACAATACCCGTGAGTGGAAGAGGCATAGACAACACATCTCAAAGATCATCAGTTACTATAAGGTAAGTCATTTCCCACTTTACTGAAATGTTGGTGTGTTCCAGGGAGGAGGAGACAGAGATTTTCTAGCACACGCTGATCACAGAGAGCAATTTGGACCTTCTCACTTTGTTGAACAACGCTCTTTGCCTGGGAATTTATTAGTATTCTGTCTGGTGCTAGTTTAAATGTCTCAGGAGATGGATGGGCTTCCATCCTTGGGAGATGAGTCCCTGCCTGACACAGCTCGCTGTCAGGGGACTTATCCTGACATGCAGCTTACGTGTCCCTTTCTCAGTGTCATCCCCTTGCTTGCTCTGAGTTGTGTCCCCCTGGTACCACCCTAAATAATCCCTCTCCATCCTTCACCTGCCCACAGACTGAGTGCCCCCTTTGCAGGAAGGCTTCTGGCAGCTCTGCCCTGCCATTCACCTCCTGGCTTGACAGAACATTCTCATACTGAGCCTCTCTTCTTTCCCTTTCCCAGTGGATCTTGTTGGTGGCTACAACATTGGCACCATCAGCCATGACAGCAAGATTGACTGGCTGGAGCTGAATGAGACGGGCCACAAGCTTCTCTTCAGGGACAAGAAGATGAGGGTGAGGTGGGAGACAGGCATGCCCAGGGTACGGGGAGTGAGCTGGGCATGTCCAGGAGCAGGGAAGGTGGTGGGTAAGGTGGGTGTCACAGCTCTCATCTAGTGTCCCCTTTTGACCACTTGCCAGACTGCCATGAGGGGATCCAGCCGCTCAATCCCAGGTGTTTTAATCCTCTGGACACTGCACAGCATCCAAGCACTGCCACTGCTTTGGGCCTCCAGTCACATTCTCAGAGCACAGCCCCTGTCTAGCACCCTCTCCGGAGAGCTGCTACCACACTGCTCAGCCCCTGGAATCAGTACTGACCCCTTAGACTTGCCTATAGCTTAAATGCACCCTTTCCCCGAACTCCAGCCACGGGGGTGTTCGAGGTCCACAGTTTACCTCTTCAAGGGTGCGTGATAGCTGTAACACATGAAACACACACTTTGCACAGGATTGTAACACCGTTGCTGTTTACATAATCAGACGAGAAATACACAGATCTTATAGAAAACAACAAACATCCTGAACACAGTGCTTTACACTGCACCTGACCTTTCCCTGGAGAGACAGCCGAGTTTCACAGATTTATAGATTCCCAGGCCAGAAGGACATCTAATCTGGATTTTAAAATTGCCACTGATGGAGAACGTACCACAACCCTTGGTAAATTATTCCACTCGTTAATTACTCTCACCATTAAAAATATGTATTCTATTTCCGGTCTGAATTTGTCTAGTTTCAACTTCCAGCAGTTAGATTGTGTTGTGCTTTTCTCTGCTAGATTGACCAACCATTATTAAATATTTGTTCCTCAGGTGGTGTCTTGCAGGGGTCAACCCTGTGTCTGGTACTATCAATATTTTAATTAATGACTTGGATAATTGAGTGGAAAGTATGCTTATAAAATTTGCAGATGACACCACACAGGGAGGGGTTGCAAGCTCTTTGTAGGACAGGATTAGAGTTCAAAATGACCTTGACATGTTGGAGAATTGGTCTGAAATCAAGAAGATGAAATTCAAACAAGACAAGTGCAAAGTACTTCATTTAGGAAGGAAAAATCAAAAGCACAACTACAAACTGGGGAATAACTGGCTAGGTGGTTGTACCGCTGAAAAGGATCTAGGGATTCTTGTGAATCACAAATTGAATATGAGTCAATAATGTGATGCAGCTGTGAAAAAGGTTAATATTCTGGGATGTATTAACAGGAGTCTTGTATGTAAGAGATGGGTGTGACGGGTTGGGTCACAGAAACCCCCTTGGGAACTGCCATCTGATGTGCTGGGACTACCTCTGAGCCCGTTTTCCCTGGCAGCTTGGGACTTCAGTACCTTGCCTGGTTGTGCCAGACATGCTAGCCTGCTACAAACACAGACCCAGGTCTGAACCACGTCCCCCAAAAGCTTCAGGCTTAACTGAAAACAGCTTGTCATAAATATAAAGGGAAGGGGGAGAGGATCTGATGCAGTGCTATAAAATCCTCTTACCAGTAAAGGGTTAAGAAATGCAGGTAGCCAGACTGACACCTGACCTGGCATCTGACCAATGGGGGGACAAGATACTTTCAAATCTTGGGAGGGGGAAAGCTTTGTGTGTGGCTCTTTCTCAGACACGGAGTGATCTTAGAAGACAGAAAGAACCTACAGAAAACCAGTCTCCTCACCAAACCTCACTTTTCTAAAGTAAGTGTAGTCAGCACTGCGAGTAGATTTCTGTTTATTTTGCTTGGTGGTACATTCCCTGTGTGAGAGGGAAGGGTTATTCCTGTTTTTCTGTAACTTTAAGGTTTTGTCCAGAGGGGGGAATCTCTCTGAGTTTGAAAATTGAGTGCCCTGTAAAATAGTTACCATCCTGATTTTACAGAGATGATTTTACCTTCTTTATTTTTAATAAAATCCTTCTTTTAAGAAGCTGACTGTTTTCTATGGTGTTAAAACCCCGGAGGTGGGTTTTTTTAGATCACTGTGTAACCAATTGGTTAAGGGATTATTCTCAAGCTTCCCAGGAAAGGGGGCTCCGAGCTTGAGGGAGTATTTGGGGGGAAAGGAAGTTCAAGTGATTCCTTTCCTGGATTCCTGCTTAGACCCACTTGATGGTGGCAGCGAAAAAAGCATTTCTCAGGGTGCAGGGAATTTTGTACCTTGGGGGTTTTAACCTAAGCTGGTAAAACTAAGCGTAGGGGCTCTTCATGCGGGACCCCACGTCTTTACCCTAGAGTTTAGAGTGGGGAGGGAACCCTGACACAGCTTAAGAAGTGCTTCTGTTTCCAACACCCAGATACCCAGTTCCCAATGGGATCCAACCCCAAATAAATCCGTTTTACTCTGTATAAAGCTTATACAGGGTAAACTCATACATTGTTGGCCCTCTATAACACTGATGGAGAGATATGCACAGCTGTTTGCTCCCCCAGGAATTAATACTTGCTCTGGGTTAATTAATAAGTAAAAAGTGATTTGATTAAATATAAAAAGTGGGATTTAAGTGGTTCCAAGTAATAACAGACAGAACAAAGTGAATTGCCAAGCAAAATAAAATAAAACACACAAGTCTAAGCCTAATACAGTTAGAAACTAAATGCAGGTAAATCTCACTCTCGGAGATGTTCCAATAAGCTTCTATTACAGACTAGACTCCTTCCTAGTCTAGGTCCAGCAATCACTCACACCCCTGTAGTTACTGTCCTTTGTTCCAGTTTCTTTCAGGCATCTCTTTGGGGTGGAGAGACTATCTCTTGAGCCAGCTGAAGAAAAAGTGGAGGGGTTTCCCAGAAGCTTATATAGTCTCTCTCTTGCGGGTGGAAGCCCTCTCTCCCCCTGTGTAGAATCCCAGAGGCTGGGTGGAGTTTTGGGCCAGGTCTACACTAGGACTTTATGTCGAATTTAGCAGCGTTAACTCGATTTAATCCCTCACCCGTCCACATTAGGAAGCAGTTTATTTCGACATCAAGGGCTCTTTGAATCGATTTCTGTACTCCACCCTGACGAGGGGAGTAGCGCCAAATTCGAAATGGCCATGCCGAAAGCGAGGTACTGTGGACGGAATTCGACGCTAATAGCTCCGGGAGCTATCCCACAGTGCACCACTCAGTGGACGCTCAGGGCAGTAATCTGTACTCGGATGCTCTGACCTGCCACTCAGAGAAATCCCTGGGAAAATTTGAATCCCTTTTCCTGTGTGGCCATTTTGAATCCCATTTCCTCTTTGGACATCGTGGCGAGCTCAGCAGCACTGGCAACGATGCAGAGCTCTACAGCAGTGGTTTCAATGCCATCGCACAATAGAAAGAGAGCTCCAGCATGGAGTGATCGTGAAGTTTTGGATCTGATCGCTGTATGGGGCGATGAATCAATACTAGCCGAGCTCCGTTCCAAAAGACGGAATGCAAAGATTTACGAAAAAATTTCCAAGGCTATGACGGAGAGAGGATACACCTGGGATGCTACGCAGTGCCGCGTGAAAATCAAGGAGCTGCGGCAGGCGTACCAAAAGACCAAGGAGTCGCAGCCACACACTTGCCGATTTTACGAGGCACTGCATGCCATGCTCGGTGGTGCAGCAACAACTACCCCACCACTGTCCGTGGACTCCGACGACGGGGTCCATTCTACGGCCACGTCGGAGGAGGTTTTCGCGGACGGCGAAGAAGAGGAAGGAGGGGAGGAGGACGAGGCACTACACAGCGGTCGCACTCGTGATTTCCCCGACAGCCAGGAACTATTCCTCACCCTGACTGAGCTGCCCTACGAACACTCCCAAGGCAGCATTCCTGACCAGGAATCAGGCGAAGGATCATCAGGTCAGTGTGTTAGACATTTATTTGCAATACAATAGGTATGGTGTGTTAGCACTGTGTAACTGTGGCTTAATTGGCCTTATGCGCTTCACCTTAAAGTCGCTTTCCCATGCAACTATTCGAAAAGTCTGTCAATATGTATGGGGATAGAGGAGTAATCACCATCTGAGAGCTCCGCGAAGCTCTCCTGGAGGTACAGTGAGAGCTTGTTTAGCACGTTCACTGGGAGAGCGGCCTTATTGTCTCCTCCATGGTAGGATACTTTCCCGCGCCATGCAAGCTGCAGGTACTCTGGTATCATTGCCTTGCATAGCATGGCAGCATACGGCCCAGGGGATTGCTGGCATTGACGCAGCATGCAGTATTTCTCTGTCTCTGTAATCCTCATCAGAGTGATATCAGTCATGGGGTCCTGGTTTGAATGAGTGGTATAATTAGTATAGTGAATGCTTCCTTTTCCCTTTAAAGAAAGACACCCGGCTGTTTACGTTAACGCGTGGTGGTAGGGAGTCGGGAGCCAAACCATTACTACTTAGCGGTGCGCGGGTAGGGACAGTGCCGGGGACCGGCCACGCGAGGCCAGGGAAAGGGTACGCGAGCCGTTAAGACACAGCGGGTCTCGGGCAATATTGGTTCCCGGGAGTGCCCACGGGAAGGGGGAGGGGGGGAGGGGTAGGCCAGCCGTTCAAACACAGCGGTTCGCGGGCGATCTTGGTTCCCGGGAGCTGCCACGCGAAGGGAGGTAGGAAAGGGTAGGCAAGCCGTTCATGCTGAGCGGTTCGCGGGCATTTTTGGTTCCCGGGAGCGGCCACGCGGAGGGGGGAAAGGGTAGGCGAGCCGTTCCTGATGAGCGGTTCGCGGGCACTTAACGGTCCCGGGAGCGACCACGCGGAGTGGGGGGGGTTAGGAAAGCCGCTGTAGATTAGCGGTTTGGCCAGCAGCGGTTCCTGCCCGCCGCCAGGAACAGTGAGTGAGACATGGGAGTAGAGCACTGCTGTGAAGCAATCTCTCAGCAGTCCTAACTCATCACCTTACCATGGTCTTCAGAGAGGTGATTTTCACTGTACGGCAAGGCTTCTGGGATCCGTATACCGGGACCCCAGACACTCAGCCTTAAGGCATAGTATTTGACCTTGTAGTACGTTTACATGTGATAGGCACTGTGTTTGGTCCTATTCACGGTGAAAGAGTATGGTCATTGTTCTGGAAAAAGTATCTTTCTGAGGAATTCACTCCCTTTCCCTCATCCCGCAGCTGCGAGTGTCTCCCGCCCTACCCGTGCTTCTCCCTCCCATGGGCTACTCCAGATAAGGCGGCGAAAAAAGAGAACCCGGGACGACATGTTCTCTGAATTAATGATGTTGTCACAGAGGGAGGTGGCACAGCGGAGAGAGGACCTCGCACGGTACGAGCGAGCAGCCAGGGAACGGGAGCAGAGGGCTGAAGCGCGCGAGGACAGGTGGCGGCAGGAAGATCAGCAGGCGACCCAAACAATGCTGGGACTAATGAGGGAGCAAACCGAGACGCTCCGGCGCCTGGTGGATGTTCTCCAGGACAGGAGACAGGAGGAAAGAGCACCTCTAAATGTTCTTTCCAACCGCCCTCCCCCGCACAAAGTCCAGTGGTTTACTCTCCAAAAGTCACTAGGACAAGGGGAGGCAGGGTGCGTGGAAATACTTACTCCACCCCTGCAGACTGCTCCAGTAGCAGAAGGCTGCCATTGCCAAAACCTTAGATTTTTCCTTCCCCTCCCTCCAGCCGCACCCCTCAACACCTCCCTTCCCAGGTTCCATGTTAAGTTAATGTTCTATTTAATAAAACTGGTTTTTTGGTTCACTGATGTTTCCCAGAGTGTCTTAAAGGGGACCGTTTGTTTCTCTGGTTATTGGTTAACGGGGTTTGTAAGTGCAGAGGACCGAAGCACAACCGAGGGTGCAGACAGGGTAACAGATGAAGTGACAGGCACACTTTAAAATTGCATGCAGTAAGCACACCTTTCATTCTGTGTGTAGGTTTCCAGGTTCTCTACGTGGGGTTGGTGGTTGGGTCGTTCGCTGTCTGCAGGGGGAGGGTGGCCGCTGATCTTTAGCGGCTGGCAATAGCCTGCTGGATAGATCAATGCACCGGGGGATCCGTAGCCGATATTCACAACGAAAAAGTCACAGAGACCCCACCACACACACATGCGATTAGGAGAGGTTAATGGTCCCGTTAAACAAGCAGTCCAGCACTTAGGACTGCTCTGTGGGCAGGATCATGTCATTCCCCTTTGAAGGGTACTTTCCCACACTCCACCCGCTCCCCAACCGCGGTATGCGTCCACGGTTAAAACCTTAACCGACAAACCAGTACAGGAGACGGTCCAAATAAAAAAATGTTTCCTTTATTGTGCCTTTAAATCGTTGATCGAAGGAGGGGGAAGAGGGTTGGTAATGGGAGAGGATGGGCAACGGAACCTGTGTAAAGAAACAGGGGAAGGTTCAGTATCTGTTTACGGAAGTGTAACAGTCACTGGTTACCCTGCTCTGCCTGGAAGCGAGCTTTCAAAGCTTCCCGGATGCGCAGCGCGTCCCGCTGTGATCTTCTAATCGCCCTGGTGTCTGGCTGAGCGTAATCTGCTGCCAGGCGATTTGCCTCAACCTCCCAGCCCACCATAAACGTCTCCCCCTTGATCTCACAGAGATTGTGGAGCACACAGCACGCTGCAATCACAATGGGGATATTTTTAGGGCTGAGGTCGCAGCGAGTCAGTAAGCTTCGCCATCTGCCTTTGAGACGGCCAAAGGCACACTCCACCACCATTCTGCACTTGCTCAGGCGGTAATTGAAGAGCTCCTTTTCAGTGTCCAGGGCTCCCGTGTATGGCTTCATGAGCCATGGCATTAGCGGGTAGGCAGGGTCCCCTAGGATCACTGTTGGCATCTCCACATCCCCAACAGTGATTTTGCGGTCCGGGAAATAAACCCCCTGTTGCAGCCGTCTAAACAGACCAGAGTTTTTGAAAACTCGAGCATCATGAACCTTGCCTGGCCACCCAACATTGATGTTCGTAAAACGTCCTTTGTGGTCCACTAATGCTTGCAGTACCATAGAAAAATAGCCCTTTCGGTTAATGTACTGGCTGCCCTGGTGCTCCGATCCCAGGATAGGGATGTGTGTCCCATCTATGGCCCCACCGCAGTTTGGGAATCCCATCGCAGCGAAGCCATCTATGATCGCCTGCACGTCTCCAAGGGTCACTACTTTGGGGAGCAGCAGGTCAACGATAGCATGGGCTACCTGCATCACAGCAACCCCCACGGTAGACTTGCCCACTCCAAATTGGTTCGCTACTGACCGGTAGCTGTCAGGGGTTGCAAGCTTCCACAGGGCTATGGCCACTCGCTTCTGGATACTCAGGGCTGCTCGCATCCGGATGTCCTGGCGCTTCAGTGCAGGGGACAGCAACTCACAAAGTTCAATGAAAGTGCCCTTACGCATCCGAAAGTTTCGCAGCCACTGGGACTCATCCCAGACCTGCACCACTATGCGGTCCCACCAGTCGGTGCTTGTTTCCCTTGCCCAGAATCGCCGTTCCACAGGATCAACGTGACCCATTGCCACCATGATGTCTAGGGGCCGGGGTCCAGCGCTTTGCGAGAGGTCCATGCCCCTCTCAGAGTTCAAGTACTCCCGGAGCTTCCGTTGCCTCCTCTCCCGATTTCTCTGCATCTGAGTCTCGAAAAGGTGCGCTATAAGGCGCGAGGAGTTGGCAACGGACAGAACATCAGCGATAATCGCGGAGGGCTCCATGCTCACTGTCCTGTGGCGTCCAAGCTATCAGCCACAGGAAAAGGGCGCGAATTCATTACCCGCCGGCGCTTTCACGTAGGGAAGGCGGAAGTGTGGGTCGAGTGACGAAATTTACGTATAACGACCCTTGACACAATTTCGGTCCCACAAGGCACTGGGGGCTACACCCAGAATTCCAGTGGGCAGCGGGGACTGCGGGAACTGTGGGATAGCTACCCACAGTGCACCGCTTGCAATGTCGACGCTTGCCCCCTTACTGTGGATTCGGAAATTCGAATTAAGATCCCTGATGTGGATTCGAACAATCGACCTGGCAATATCGGGTTACCAAGTTCGGTTACACAAAAATCGAACTAGTCTCGTAGTGTAGACATACCCTTGGAGTCACATGGGCAAGTCACATGTCCATGCATGACTCAGTTCTCTACAGGAATGTTCTCAGGAAAGCTCAGATGTGGATTGGCGTCTGTCAAGATCCACTGTTAGCCAAGTACTTCCATTTACTTGATAACCCATTAACACTATGTTGACCAAATCTGCCTTAGGTGCTTTCTACAGCGAACAATTTAAATACAAGCATAGAGCCAACGCTCGTAACTTCAGATATAAAAATGATCCATACTTTGCAGAGATCTGTTACATGGCGTATCTAGCATAAAACATATTCCAGTTATGTTATATTTACTCTCATAAGCATATTTCTGAAAAGCATTATGGGGTACAACATCAAAATGGGAATTAATTGTCGTGCTCTACTCGGCACTGTTGAGGCCTCAGCTGGAAGACTATGTCCAATTCTGGGTGCCACGCTTAAGGAAAGATGTGGACAAATTGGAGAGAGACTAGTAGAGGACAGCAACAAAAACAATAAAAAGTTTAGAAAACCATGGGTCCAGATCTAATGCGTCCGAGGGTGCTGAGGGAGTTGGCTGATGTGATTGCAGAGCCATTGGCCATTATCTTTGAAATTTCGTGGTGATCGGGGGCGGTCCCGGACGATTGGAAAAAGGCAAACATAGTGCCCATATTTTAAAAAGGGAAGAAAGAGAACCCGGGGAACTGCAGACCGGTCAGCCTCACTTCAGTCCCCGGCAAAATCATGGAACAGGTCCTCAGGGAATCCATTTTGAAGCACTTGGAGGAGAGGAAGGTGATCAGGAACAGTCAACATGGATTCACCAAGGACAAGTCATGCCTGACCAACCTGATTGCCTTCTATGATGAGATAACTGGCTCTGTGGATGAGGGGAAAGCAGTGGATGTGCTATTTCTTGACTTTAGCAAAGCTTTTGATACAGTCTCCCACAGTGTTCTTGCCAGCAAGTTAAAAAAGTATGGGCTGGATGAATGGATTATCAGGTGGAAAGAAAGCTGGCTAGATTTTCGGGCTCAGCGGGTAGTGATCAATGGCTCGATGTCTAGTTGGCAGCCAGTATGAAGCGGAGTGCCCCAGGGGTCGGTCCTTGGGCTACACTAGAGGCAGGGGGGGTCAACCTACAATACGCAACTTCAGCTACGTGAATAGCGTAGCTGAAGTCGGCGTATCGTAGATCGACTTACCTGGCCGTGAGGACGGCGGCGAGTTGATCGCTACCGCTCCCCCGTCGACTCCGCTTCTGCCTTTCACCGAGGTGGATTTCCGGAGTCGACAGGGAGCGCGTTCGGGGATCGATTTATCGCATCTAGATGAGACGCGATAAATCGATCCCCGATAGATTGAAGACAAGCCCTTAGGAAGGAAGAATCCCATGCACTGCTACAGACTGGAGACCGACTGGCTAAGCAGCAGTTCCGCAGAACTCACAAGCGTTTGAGTCTAAATACTAATCACTTTCTTGTAATTCTAATACCTGTTTTATCAATATTAACCCACAAGTGAGCCAACAGAGTCCAGCTACGTGTCTATCATTGTCCAGTTGAGACCCTGGCATGAACTGACACCTGGCCTGTCAGTGTCACAGTATACATTTACATTTAGCTGTATTGAAATGCATGCTGTTTGCGTCCTGTTTACCAAGTGGTACAGATCATTATTTACCTCTCCCTCAATTTTTGTGTCCTCTGCAAACTTTATCAGTGATGATTTTGTGTTTTCTTCCAGTTCATTGATAAAAATGTTAAATAACATAGGGCCAAGAACCGATCCCTGCGGGACCCCACTAGAAACACATCCGCTCAGTGACAATTCCCTGATTGTAATTACATTTTGGGACCTCGAATGCAGTGTTGTTGTAGGTGTGTCAGTCCCGGGATATTAGAGAAACAAGGTGGATGAGGTGATATCTTTTATTGGACCAACTTCTAGTGGTGATGGAGACTAGCTTTCTAGCTACAAAGAGCTCTTCTTCAGGTCTGGGAAAGGCACTCACAGACTGCCACAGCTAAACCCAAGGTGGAACAGATAGTTTAGCATAAGTAGTTAGCACCTATTGTAAGAGACCATTCAAGGTGAAGTGACCCGTTAACACTGCTGTGGTCGTAGGACAAAAAGGAGGGGGCTAGTGGGTTACAGATTGTTGTAATCAACCATAAATCCAATGACAGGTTTCAGTGTAGTAGCCGCATTAGTCTGTCAGCAAAAAGAAAATAAGAAAAGGAATACTTGTGGCACCTTAGAGACTAACAAATTTATTTCTTCATTAAGACCATGATTTTTAGTGTCTAGCCGAGTTATGAATTTACGCTCCCAGGCTCATCTTTTGAAAGTCTGGTGCAGGTTTCCTTTGAGTCCGAGGGCTGGTAAGAGGAGACCCATCAATACCAGACAGGCTACAAGTGTATCTTACAACTGTCTGGTAAATCCTTATCCTCAAAGAAAACCTGCACAGCACTTTCAGCCGACCAGCCTGGGAGTTTAAATGCATAACTTTGCTAGACCCTAAAAATCATGGTGTTAATAAAGACCCTGGATTTATTAAGGACTTGTTGTTGGTGGCGTCCGTTAGTCTCGAGAGACGATGGATATGCGCCCATGGGGAATGTTTAGTTGATGGTTGTGCAGCGTCTGTTAATACTCGATATATAAGGGCTGCATATTCAAACTGGAGCATGCAGCTTGGTAAAGCTACATACAGGGAGTTCAGGATCTCACACAGAATTTGTTAAATTGTGAAGACAGGTTCCCAGATGATCACAATGGGCTCTCTCTGGGAGTGGCCCCACAGCACAGCCTAGCACCCAGTATGGGTCCTTGGGATCAGTACTGCCCGGAGGGGAGAGCATCGCCCCCTCCCTCACCTACTCACCTCATTCTCTGCAGCAGATGTCTGTGCCTGGGAAATCTCCCCTCTAGGTGCTGAGCAGGCCTGACCTGGCTCAGCATGTGAGATCTGGCTGTGTCACAGCACTAGGTGGCTGGATGCAGGCTGCCAGTGTCCTCCCCAGGGGTGAGTCACAGGCCCTGCTGATTCTGTCTCTTTCCTCATCTAGTTGCAGCTTTATGACATTGAGAGCAGCACCAAGACCACGATCCTGAACTATTGCTCCTATGTGCAGTGGGTCCCAGGCAGTGACGTGGTGGTGGCTCAGAACAGAAACAGCCTCTGCATCTGGTACAACAACGATGCCCCAGAGCGAGTTACCATGTTCCCGCTGAAGGTAAACTTCCACTCTGCTCACTTCCCCCAGAGCTCCCCACCGTCACCCACCATCATGTGGGGGGTTCTGGGAGGGCACTGGGCAGATCAGTATTTTCTGCAGCGAGAACAGATGGGGTGGTGCTTTGAAAGGGGAGTCGGAGGCAGCCTGGGGTCTGACCCTCCTGAAAGCTGTGGGGTAGGAGGGGATGGAGAGAGCAGAAAGCGGGCGGGTGAAGTGGGGGAGCTCATTGGCTGAAATGGCCTTTCTCTTCGTTCTGCTTGTGATGGTGGGGCTAGCCCAAGTGCCTGGTGGGGGTCAGTTCTGCTGAGCTCGTCTACCTGTAGGAGACTATGGCAGAACTGTCCCCGTGCGCCCCCGGCCCTCTCCCCTCACACAGAGGAAGGTGGAATGGGAGCGGAGAGTGGAGGTGCTGAGGTGTCTGGGGCTCTTTCAGGGGGATATCGTGAACCTGGAGCGGAGCAATGGGAAGACGGAGGTGATAGTGGCAGAAGGGGTGAACACGGTGTCCTACACGCTGGATGAGGGGCTCATTGAGTTTGGAACAGCCATTGATGATGGGGACTATCGCAGGTGAGTGCCGGCAGTCAGCGACCCGGGGTGGGGTGGGCAGTGGAGTCCACAAGGAAGCTAAAGGGTGAGTGGAAGTGGGGGAGGTGTTGTCGTGGGGGAGCCGTCCGGCCCAGACAGTGCGATTCGTGGGGGACAGGGCAACTGGCCAATGAACAGAACGGTGTGAGCAGGAGGGAGATGTCTGAGGGCAGCCGCCAGACATGGTGCCAGCTTCATTCCAGGGAAGAAGAGGGTCCCAGACAGTGAGAGAAAATTCCCGGAGAGCTGGAGGGGAGCGGAGCCAGGAGCTGTGAGCGGTGTGGCAGCTTACAGAATGAATCTGCCCAGACTCCCCTGAGCCCGGTATAAGTAGCAGAAGGGAGTGCAGTAACCAGGTGTGATGTCCCAGGATAGGTGTGCAAATATGAGAGCACAGCCAGAGCATGAGTGTGTGCTAATAGATGTGAGACGACTAAGGGGGGATATGATGGAGGTCTATAAAATCATAAGTGGTGTGGAGAAAGTGAATAGGGAAGTGTTATTTACTCCTTCTCATGACACAAGAACCAGGGTCTCCCAATGAAATGAATGGGCAGCAGGTTTAAAACAAACAAAAGGAAGTATTTCTTCACACAGCGCACAGTCAACCTGCAGAACTCCTTGCCAGAGGATGTTGTGAAGGCCAAGAGTATAACAGGGTTCAAAAGGAACTAGAAATGTTCATGGAGGATAGGTCCATCAATGGCTATTAGCCCAGGTGGGCAGGGATGTTGTCCCTAGTCTCTGTTTGCCAGAAGCCGGGAATGGGCGACAGGGGATGGATCACTTGATGATGACCTGATCTGTTCACTCCCTCTGGGGCACCTGGTATTGGCCACTGTCGGAAGACAGGACACTGGGCTAGATGGACCCTTGGTCTGACCCAGGCTGGCCGTTCTTATGTTCCTAAACCTGTGCAAAGGGATGAATGCAGGTTCTGAACAATGTGTGTCAGGGCCTGTTCCAGGCTGTGTGCGCATGTCAGGTCTCCTCAGAGATGGAGAGCTCTGCAAAAGCCTCTTGAGCCCACATGGGCCTGTGCATGGATGCGGACGCCATCTGTGGGGCTCTGTGTGGCTGGAACTGCACCTTGGCCCCTCTGTTTGCATAACAGTGGGAGGTAGGTTTGGGGTGGTGGGTCAGGTGGGGTATTGAGCTGCTTCTGAGGTAAAACATGGCACTTCTTTGTGCTTCTGGTCAAGTGATCGAAAAAAGCCAGCCTACTTCTCAGCCCCCAGAGGCTCGCTGTGTGAGACGCTGGCCCCAGTGAAGCCACTGGGAGTTCAGGGGGGACAGGATTTCCCTGCTGTAGCCAGAGGGGTGTGTCTGTGACTGTTATAAGCAACAAGAAACGGTTATCCCTGGTCTGCCATCCTCAGGCTTCCCTGGTCACTGCCCTCTGCCGAGCCATGATGCTTTTCACTGGATCCCCAGAGAGGCCCAGCAGGTGGGGCTCCTTGGGCTGCCCGCAGCCTGTTCCTGCGTGAGGGAGATGGTTTCAGACACAGCTAGAGAGTGGGCGGCAGGGCCTGATGGGCTTCAGGGGTGACATGCAGGACAGGGACTGAGCAGTTCATATAGCACCAGCTAGAGCCCTGTCCCTGGCCAGGAGAAAGGGTGAAGGGTGGTGGTTGTGTGGAACAAAATCCATCAGGGTTTTCCAAAGTGGAAAAGAGTGCCAGACACACCTAGGACAGGCCCAGCTGCAGGGCTGCTCAGCCCCAGGACCCCATGCCCCCACCCTGGCTGCAGGGTGACATGGTAACCCACCTCCCTCCTCTCCACTGTGCTGCAAACCTTCCTCTCCCCAGGGCGGCTGCGTTCTTGGAGACGCTGGAAATGTCCACGGAGACTGAAGCCATGTGGAAGACGCTAAGCAGACTGGCCCTGGAGGCCAAGCAGCTGCACATCGCTGAGAGGTACAGGGAGGAACCAAGTACACCGCCCCCCCCCACCCCGGTACCTTTCCTTCTGGGGGTTCCTCGCCCCCCAAAGGCCCAATCCCAGTGGCCCAAGTTCTGGCCAAGGAGAACAGGATCTTGTGCCTTTCAGTGTTACTTGTGAGACAGAGTTCCTGCAGTGGGGTGCGTGGTGTTCTCCATCCCAGGAGCCAGCTCAGTCTTACCATCCTAGGCCCCGGGGTAGACGTGGGGACACATCCCGTGTAGCATTGCTCTGCTACAGTCACAATGTGGACAGAGCACGTGGTTGGTGCTCCCTCCTGCGGAGCAGAGCTCATGGTGCGGGGTGGGGGATACAGACAGGTGGCTGGGGCTCCCTGCCATGGGCGGCATGGACAAAGCATGTGCCTGGGGCTCCCTCCTGTGGAGCAGAGCTCATGGCCCTGTGCAGGTGGAAAACAGGAAGAGCATGGGGCTGGAGCTCCCTCCTGTGGAGTCAGAGTGTGCTATGGGTTGGCCTTACTTCGCTGTGACTACCTGCCCCAGTGTTCCCAGCCCTGGCCTTGCCTTCTGGGTCTGAGGGCAGATAAAAGCCCAAGTATAAGCTCAGCAGCCCATGCTGCTGGTGACTCTGCCCTCCTCGCTCTCCCCAGATGCTTCTCAGCGCTAGGCCACGTGTCAAAGGCACGATTCCTCCATGAAACCAATGAGATCGCCGACCAGGTGGCCAAAGAATACGTGAGTCAAGCTTCACTTCTGCTGTGCAGCAGCGTGTGTGTGTGCGTGAGTGCATGAACAACGCCTACATCCCCGGCATGGAGAGTGTCCAGCCAATCACGCTGGCCTGGCAGGGGTTTCTGGAGACCCTGAGCCATGTGGGAATTGCTCACACTGGCCTTCACCCAGGCCTCCCAGCTCCACCCATCCCAACCGCCTCCCTCACGGGATGCCCAGAGCGCTCCCCTCCCACAGCTGCCTCCCCCACGGGGTGCCCAGAGCACCCCCATGTCTGCCTCCCTCACGGGGTGCCCAGAGCGCTCCCCTACCCCAGCTGCTTCCCTCACGGGGTGCCCAGAGCAACTCCTCCCCCAGCTGCCTCCCTCACGGGGTGCCCAGAGGACTCCCCTCTCTGCCTCCCTCATGGGGTGCCCAGAGCGCTCCCCTCCCCCGGCTGCCTCCCTCACGGGGTGCCCAGAGCTCTCCTCTCCCCCGGCTGCCTCCCTCACGGGGTGCCCAGAGCAACTCCTCCCCCAGCTGCCTCCCTCACGGGGTGCCCAGAGGACTCCCCTCTCTGCCTCCCTCATGGGGTGCCCAGAGCGCTCCCCTCCCCCGGCTGCCTCCCTCACGGGGTGCCCAGAGCTCTCCTCTCCCCCGGCTGCCTCCCTCATGAGGTGCCCAGAGTGCCCCCCTGTCTGCCTCCCTCACGGGGTGCCCAGAGTGCCCCCCTGTCTGTCTCCCTCACGGGGTGCCCAGAGCTGTCCCCTCCCCCGGCTGCCTCCCTCACAGGGTGCCCAGAGCGCTCCCCTCCCCAGCTGCCTCCTTGACGGGGTGCCCAGAGCAACTCCTCCCCCAGCTGCCTCCCTCACAGGGTGCCCAGAGCACCCCCCTGTCTGCCTCCCTCACGGGGTGCCCAGAGCGCCCCCATGTCTGCCTCCCTCACAGGGTGCCCAGAGCACTCCCCTGTCTGCCTCCCTCACGGGGTGCCCAGAGCGCCCCCATGTCTGCCTCCCTCACGGGGTGCCCAGAGCTGTCCCCTCCCCCGGCTGCCTCCCTCACAGGGTGCCCAGAGCGCCCCCCTGTCTGCCTCCCTCACGGGGTGCCAAGAGCGCTCCCCTCCCCCAGCTGCTTCCCTCACAGGGTACCCAGAGCGCCCCCCTCCGCTCCCCCAGCTGTCTCCCTCACAGGGTGCCCAGAGCAACTCCTCCCCCAGCTGCCTCCCTCACGGGGTACCCAGAGCTCTCCCCCGGGTGCTTCCCTCACGGGGTGCCCTGAGCGCCCCCATGTCTGCCTTCCTCATGAGGTGCCCAGAGCGCCCCCCTGTCTTGCTCCCTCACGGGGTGACCAGAGCGCTCCCCTCCCCCGGCTGCCTCCCTCACGGGGTGCCCAGAGCTCTCCTCACCCCCGGCTGCCTCCCTCACGGGGTGCCCAGAGTGCCCCCCTGCTGTCTCCCTCACGGGGTGCCCAGAGCTGTCCCCTCCCCCGGCTGCCTCCCTCACAGGGTGCCCAGAGCGCCCCCATGTCTGCCTCCCTCACAGGGTGCCCAGAGCGCTCTCCTCCCCCGGCTGCCTCCCTCACGGGGTGCCCAGAGCTCTCCTCCGGCTGCCTTCCTCATGAGGTGCCCAGAGCGCCCCCCTGTCTGCCTCCCTCACGGGGTGCCCAGAGCTGTCCCCTCCCCCGGCTGCCTCCCTCACGGGGTGCCCAGAGCGCTCCCCTCCCCCGGCTGCCTCCCTCACGGGGTGCCCAGAGCGCTCCCCTCCCCCGGCTGCCTCCCTCACAGGGTGCCCAGAGCACCCCCCTGCTTCCTCCCTCACGGGGTTCCCAGAGCAACTCTTCCCCCAGCTGCCTCCCTCACAGGGTGCCCAGAGCTCTCCTCTCCCCCGGCTGCCTTCCTCATGAGGTGCCCAGAGCGCCCCCCTGTCTGCCTCCCTCACGGGGTGCCCAGAGCGCTCCCCTCCCCCGGCTGCCTCCCTCACGGGGTGCCCAGAGTGCCCCGCTGCTGTCTCCCTCACAGGGTGCCCAGAGCTGTCCCCTCCCCCGGCTGCCTCCCTCACGGGGTGCCAAGAGCTGTCCCCTCCCCCAGCTGCTTCCCTCACGGGGTGCCCAGAGCACCCCCCTGTCTGCCTCCCTCACGGGGTGCCCAGAGTGGCCCCCTGCTGTCTCCCTCACGGGGTGCCCAGAGCTGTCCCCTCCCCGTGTCTGCCTCCCTCACGGGGTGCCCAGAGCAACTCCTCCCCCAGCTGCCTCCCTCACGGGGTACCCAGAGTTCTCCTCTCCCCCAGCTGCCTCCCTCACGGGGTACCCAGAGCTCTCCTCTCCCCCAGCTGCTTCCCTCACGGGGTGCCCAGAGCGCCCCCATGTCTGCCTTCCTCATGAGGTGCCCAGAGCGCCCCCCTGTCTTTCTCCCTCACGGGGTGCCCAGAACGCTCCCCTCCCCCGGCTGCCTCCCTCACAGGCCGCCCAGAGCGCCCCCTCCCCCGGCTGCCTCCCTCACAGGGTGCCCAGAGCGCTCCCCTCCCCCGGCTGCCTCCCTCACGGGGTGCCCAGAGCGCCCCACTGTCTGCCTCCCTCATGAGGTGCCCAGAGCACTCCCCTCCCCCGGCTGCCTCCCTCACGGGGTGCCCAGAGCACCTCCCTGTCTGCCTCCCTCACGGGGTGCCCAGACCGCTCCCCTCCACCAGCTGCTTCCCTCACGGGGTGCCCAGAGCAACTCCTCCCCCAGCTGCCTCCCTCACGGGGTACCCAGAGCTCTCCCCCGGGTGCTTCCCTCACGGGGTGCCCAGAGCGCTCCCCTCCACCAGCTTCTTCCCTCACGGGGTGCCCAGAGTGCCCCCCTATCTGCCTTCCTCATGAGGTGCCCAGAGCGCCCCCCTGTCTTTCTAACACTAACGGGGTGCCCAGACCTGCCCCCTCCCCCGGCTGCCTCCCTCACAGGGTGCCCAGAGTTTCCCCCTTTCTGCCTCCCTCATGAGGTGCCCAGAGCACTCCCCTCCCCCGGCTGCCTCCCTCACGGGGTGCCCAGAGCGCCCCCCTGTCTGCCTCCCTCACGGGGTGCCCAGAGCAACTCCTCCCCCAGCTGCCTCCCTCACAGGGTGCTCAGAGCGCTCCCCTCCCCCAGCTGCTTCCCTTACGGGGTGCCCAGAGCACCCCCTTGTCTGCCTACCTCACGGGGTGCCCAGAGCACTCCCCTCCCCCGGCTGCCTCCCTCACAGGGTGCCCAGAGCGCCCCGCTGTCTGCCTCCCTCATGAGGTGCCCAGAGCGCTCCCCTCCCCCGGGTGCCTCCCTCACGGGGTGCCCAGAGCTCTCCTCTCCCCCGGCTCCTTCCCTCACGGAGTGCCCAGAGCTCTCCTCTCCCCCGGCTGCTTCCCTCACGGGGTGTCCAGAGTGCCCCCCTGTCTGCCTCCCTCACGGGGTGCTCAGAGCGCCCCACTGTCTGCCTCCCTCATGAGGTGCCCAGAGCACTCCCCTCCCCCGGCTGCCTCCCTCACAGGGTGCCCAGAGCGCCCCACTGTCTGCCTCCCTCATGAGGTGCCCAGAGCACTCCCCTCCCCCGGCTGCCTCCCTCACAGGGTGCCCAGAGCGCCCCACTGTCTGCCTCCCTCACGGGGTGCCCAGACCGCTCCCCTCCCCCAACTGCTTCCCTCACGGGGTGCCCAGAGCAACTCCTCCCCCAGCTGCCTCCCTCACGGGGTACCCAGAGCTCTCCCCCGGGTGCTTCCCTCACGGGGTGCCCAGAGCGCTCCCCTCCACCAGCTGCTTCCCTCACGGGGTGCCCAGAGTGCCCCACTATCTGCCTTCCTCATGAGGTGCCCAGAGTGCCCCCCTGTCTTTCTAACCCTAACGGGGTGCCCAGACCTGCCCCCTCCCCCGGCTGCCTCCCTCACAGGGTGCCCAGAGTTCCCCCCTTTCTGCCTCCCTCATGAGGTGCCCAGAGCACTCCCCTCCCCCGGCTGCCTCCCTCACGGGGTGCCCAGAGCGCCCCCCTGTCTGCCTCCCTCACGGGGTGCCCAGAGCAACTCCTCCCCCAGCTGCCTCCCTCACAGGGTGCCCAGAGAACCCCCATGCCTGCCTCCCTCACAGGGTGCTCAGAGCGCTCCCCTCCCCCAGCTGCTTCCCTTACGGGGTGCCCAGAGCACCCCCTTGTCTGCCTACCTCACGGGGTGCCCAGAGCACTCCCCTCCCCCAGCTGCCTCCCTCACAGGGTGCCCAGAGCGCCCCCCTGTCTGCCTCCCTCATGGGGTGCCCAGAGCGCTCCCCTCCCCCTGCTGTCTCCCTCACGGGGTGCCCAGAGCTGTCCCCTCCCCCGGCTGCCTCCCTCACAGGGTGCCCAGAGCGCCCCCATGTCGGCCTCCCTCACGGGGTGCCCAGAGCGCTCTCCTCCCCCGGCTGCCTCCCTCACGGGGTGCCCAGAGCTCTCCTCTCCCCCGGCTGCCTTCCTCATGAGGTGCCCAGAGCACCCCCCTGTCTGCCTCCCTCACGGGGTGCCCAGAGCGCTCCCCTCCCCAGCTGCCTCCTTGACGGGGTGCCCAGAGCGCTCTCCTCCCCCGGCTGCCTCCCTCACGGGGTGCCCAGAGCTCTCCTCTCCCCTGGCTGCCTTCCTCATGAGGTGCCCAGAGCGCCCCCCTGTCTGCCTCCCTCACGGGGTGCCCAGAGCGCTCCCCTCCCCCGGCTGCCTCCCTCACGGGGTGCCCAGAGTGCCCCCCTGCTGTCTCCCTCACAGGGTGCCCAGAGCTGTCCCCTCCCCCGGCTGCCTCCCTCACAGGGTGCCCAGAGCGCCCCCCTGTCTGCCTCCCTCACGGGGTGCCAAGAGCGCTCCCCTCCCCCAGCTGCTTCCCTCACGGGGTACCCAGAGCGCCCCCCTCCGCTCCCCCAGCTGTCTCCCTCACAGGGTGCCCAGAGCAACTCCTCCCCCAGCTGCCTCCCTCACGGGGTACCCAGAGCTCTCCTCTCCCCCAGCTGCTTCCCTCACGGGGTGCCCTGAGCGCCCCCATGTCTGCCTTCCTCATGAGGTGCCCAGAGCGCCCCCCTGTCTTGCTCCCTCACAGGGTGCCCAGAGCGCTCCCCTCCCCCGGCTGCCTCCCTCACGGGGTGCCCAGAGCGCCCCCTCCCCCGGCTGCCTCCCTCACGGGGTGCCCAGAGTGCCCCCCTGCTGTCTCCCTCACGGGGTGCCCAGAGCTGTCCCCTCCCCCGGCTGCCTCCCTCACAGGGTGCCCAGAGCGCCCCCATGTCTGCCTCCCTCACAGGGTGCCCAGAGCGCTCTCCTCCCCCGGCTGCCTCCCTCACGGGGTGCCCAGAGCTCTCCTCCGGCTGCCTTCCTCATGAGGTGCCCAGAGCGCCCCCCTGTCTGCCTCCCTCACGGGGTGCCCAGAGCGCTCCCCTCCCCCGGCTGCCTCCCTCACGGGGTGCCCAGAGCGCTCCCCTCCCCCGGCTGCCTCCCTCACGGGGTGCCCAGAGTGCCCCGCTGCTGTCTCCCTCACAGGGTGCCCAGACCAGTCCCCTCCCCCGGCTGCCTCCCTCACGGGGTGCCAAGAGCGCTCCCCTCCCCCAGCTGCTTCCCTCACGGGGTGCCCAGAGCACCCCCCTGTCTGCCTCCCTCACGGGGTGCCCAGAGTGCCCCCCTGCTGTCTCCCTCACGGGGTGCCCAGAGCTGTCCCCTCCCCTGGCTGCCTCCCTCACAGGGTGCCCAGAGCGCCCCCGTGTCTGCCTCCCTCACGGGGTGCCCAGAGCAACTCCTCCCTCAGCTGCCTCCCTCACGGGGTGCCCAGAGCGCCACCATATCTGCCTCCCTCACGGGGTGCCCAGAGCGCCCCACTGTCTGCCTCCCTCATGAGGTGCCCAGAGCACTCCCCTCCCCCGGCTGCCTCCCTCACAGGGTGCCCAGACCGCTCCCCTCCCCCAACTGCCTCCCTCACCGGGTACCCAGAGCTCTCCTCTCCCCCAGCTGCCTCCCTCACGGGGTACCCAGAGCTCTCCTCTCCCCCAGCTGCCTCCCTCACGGGGTACCCAGAGCTCTCCTCTCCCCCAGCTGCTTCCCTCACGGGGTGCCCAGAGCGCCCCCATGTCTGCCTTCCTCATGAGGTGCCCAGAGCGCCCCCCTGTCTTTCTCCCTCACGGGGTGCCCAGAGCGCTCCCCTCCCCCGGCTGCCTCCCTCACAGGCCGCCCAGAGCGCCCCCTCCCCCGGCTGCCTCCCTCACAGGGTGCCCAGAGCTCTCCTCTCCCCCGGCTGCCTCCCTCATGAGGTGCCCAGAGCGCCCCACTGTCTGCCTCCCTCATGAGGTGCCCAGAGCACTCCCCTCCCCCGGCTGCCTCCCTCACAGGGTGCCCAGAGCGCCTCCCTGTCTGCCTCCCTCACGGGGTGCCCAGACCGCTCCCCTCCCCCAACTGCTTCCCTCACGGGGTGCCCAGAGCAACTCCTCCCCCAGCTGCCTCCCTCACGGGGTACCCAGAGCTCTCCCCCGGGTGCTTCCCTCACGGGGTGCCCAGAGCGCTCCCCTCCACCAGCTGCTTCCCTCACGGGGTGCCCAGAGTGCCCCCCTATCTGCCTTCCTCATGAGGTGCCCAGAGTGCCCCCCTGTCTTTCTAACCCTAACGGGGTGCCCAGACCTGCCCCCTCCCCCGGCTGCCTCCCTCACAGGGTGCCCAGAGTTCCCCCCTTTCTGCCTCCCTCACAGGGTGCTCAGAGCGCTCCCCTCCCCCAGCTGCTTCACTTACGGGGTGCCCAGAGCACCCCCCTGTCTGCGTACCTCACGGGGTGCCCAGAGCGCTCCCCTCCCCCAGCTGCTTCACTTACGGGGTGCCCAGAGCGCCCCCCTGTCTGCCTCCCTCATGGGGTTCCCAGAGCGCTCCCCTCCCCCGGGTGCCTCCCTCACGGGGTGCCCAGAGCTCTCCTCTCCCCCGGCTCCTTCCCTCACGGAGTGCCCAGAGCTCTCCTCTCCCCCGGCTGCTTCCCTCACGGGGTGTCCAGAGTGCCCCCCTGTCTGCCTTCCTCATGAGGTGCCCAGAGCGCCCCCCTGTCTGCCTCCTTCATGGGGTGCTCAGAGCTGTCCCCTCCCCCGGCTGCCTCCCTCACAGGGTGCTCAGAGGTCCCCCCTGTCTGCCTCCCTCACGGGGTGCCCAGAGCGCCCCACTGTCTGCCTCCCTCATGAGGTGCCCAGAGCACTCCCCTCCCCCGGCTGCCTCCCTCACAGGGTGCCCAGACCGCTCCCCTCCCCCAACTGCCTCCCTCACCGGGTACCCAGAGCTCTCCTCTCCCCCAGCTGCCTCCCTCACGGGGTACCCAGAGCTCTCCTCTCCCCCAGCTGCTTCCCTCACGGGGTGCCCAGAGCGCCCCCATGTCTGCCTTCCTCATGAGGTGCCCAGAGCGCCCCCCTGTCTTTCTCCCTCACGGGGTGCCCAGAGCGCTCCCCTCCCCCGGCTGCCTCCCTCATGGGGCCGCCCAGAGCGCCCCCTCCCCCGGCTGCCTCCCTCACAGGGTGCCCAGAGCTCCCCCCTGTCTGCCTCCCTAATGAGGTGTCCAGAGCGCTCCCCTCCCCCGGCTGCCTCCCTCACGGGGTGCCCAGAGCGCCCCACTGTCTGCCTCCCTCATGAGGTGCCCAGAGCACTCCCCTCCCCCGGCTGCCTCACTCACAGGGTGCCCAGAGCGCCTCCCTGTCTGCCTCCCTCACGGGGTGCCCAGACCGCTCCCCTCCACCAGCTGCTTCCCTCACGGGGTGCCCAGAGTGCCCCCCTATCTGCCTTCCTCATGAGGTGCCCAGAGCGCCCCCCTGTCTTTCTAACCCTAACGGGGTGCCCAGACCTGCCCCCTCCCCCGGCTGCCTCCCTCACAGGGTGCCCAGAGTTCCCCCCTGTCTGCCTCCCTCATGAGGTGCCCAGAGCACTCCCCTCCCCCGGCTGCCTCCCTCACAGGGTGCCCAGAGCAACTCCTCCCCCAGCTGCCTCCCTCACGGGGTGCCCAGAGAACCCCCATGCCTGCCTCCCTCACAGGGTGCTCAGAGCGCTCCCCTCCCCCAGCTGCTTCCCTTACGGGGTGCCCAGAGCACCCCCTTGTCTGCGTACCTCACGGGGTGCCCAGAGCACTCCCCTCCCCCGGCTGCCTCCCTCACAGGGTGCCCAGAGCGCCCCCCTGTCTGCCTCCCTCATGGGGTGCCCAGAGCAACTCCTCCCCCAGCTGCCTCCCTCACAGGGTGCCCAGAGCGCTCCCCTCCCCCGGCTGCCTCCCTCACGGGGTGCCCAGAGCTCTCCTCTCCCCCGGCTGCTTCCCTCACGGGGTGTCCAGAGTGCCCCCCTGTCTGCCTCCTTCACGGGGTGCTCAGAGCTGTCCCCTCCCCCGGCCGCCTCCCTCACAGGGTGCCCAGAGTTCCCCCCTGTCTGCCTCCCTCATGAGTTGCCCAGAGCACTCCCCTCCTCCGGCTGCCTCCCTCACAGGATGCCCAGAGCACCACCATGTCTGCCTCCCTCATGGGGTGCCCAGAGCGCTCCCCTCCCCCAGCTGCCTCCCTCACGGGGTGCCCAGAGCACTCCCCTCCCCCGGCTGCCTCCCTCACGGGGTGCCCAGAGCGCCCCCATGTCTGCCTCCCTCACAGGGTGCCCAGAGCCCTCCCCTCCCCCAGCTGCTTTCCTCACGGGGTGCCCAGAGCCCTCCCCTCCCCCAGCTGCTTTCCTCACGGGGTGCCCAGAGCACTCCCCTATCTGCCTCCCTCACGGGGTGCCCAGAGCACTCCCCTCCCCTGTCTGCCTCCCTCACGGGGTGCCCAGAGCTCTCCCCTCCCCCGGCTGCTTCCCTCACGGGGTGCCCAGAGCTCTCCCCTCCCCCGGCTGCCTCCCTCACGGGGTGCCCAGAGCTCTCCCCTCCCCCGGCTGCTTCCCTCACGGGGTGCCCAGAGCTCTCCCCTCCCCCGGCTGCCTCCCTCACAGGGTGCCCAGAGCACCCCCATGTCTGCCTCCCTCACGGGGTGCCCAGAGCAACTCCTCCCTCAGCTGCCTCCCTCACAGGGTGCCCAGAGCGCTCCCCTCCCCCAGCTGCCTCCCTCACAGGGTGGCCAGAGCAACTCCTCCCCCGGCTGCCTCCCCCATGGGGTGCCCAGAGCCCCTTCCTACAGCTGCCTCCCTCACGGGGTGCCCAGAGCGCTCCCCCCCCCCCCCCCCCCCGCTGCCTCCCTCACAGGGTGCCCAGAGCCCCTTCCTACTGCTGCCTCTCTCACGGGGTGCCCGTTGCTGGCCTCCCAGAGCCACCTTCCTTGCACCATGTCCAGTGCCCCGTCCCCCAGCTCGTCTGAGATGTTTGTGTGTGTTTATAGGGTGGGGACGGCACAGATTATTACCAGGTGCGAGCCCGCCTGGCCATGCTGGAGAAGAATTACAAGCTGGCAGAGATGATCTTCCTGGAGCAGGTGAGGGAAGGGAGTTGGGAGTCTGTTGTTGTCTAAGATATTTACCCTGGGGAGTGGGGCTCATTCGTTGGCTATGGGTTTTGCCCTGCGGGGGGAGGGGGCTCATTCGTTGGCTATGGGGTTTGCCCTGTGGGGCGGTGGGGGCGGGCTCATTCGTTGGCTATGGGGTTTGCCCTGGGGGTTGGGGGTGGAGATCTGATTAATTGGCTGTGAGGTTTTCCCCTGAGGTACGGGGGTTGGGGGCTCATTTGTTGATGTAGTGTGAGGAGATATACGCAACATCCAGAGAACCCTCTACCAGGAAGTTCCTTCCTATGTTTTTTGAGCTGCCCGCTACAACATGTCCAGAATGTCTCATTTTGTGGCATCTCCTACATTCTGCTTCTTTTGCTTGTTGTTGCCAGCTGTAGCTTGGTGTCTTGCCACATCTTGCACAGCTTTTCCTACCTTCCCTCCAAAGGTGCTCTGGTCTCCCAGTCGAGTTGTGCACTGTTCGAATGTTGTACATTTGGTCTGTGTGCGCCTTTCACATTGTTTCTTTCCTCTTTATTTTGTCGTTATTGTAGTCTCCCCTATGCTGCTGGAGTGTAAGTCATATTGCAAGAAAGCATAAAAATACAGCACTTTCACTATTGCTATAATTCTCGTGGAGAACAGGAGCTCTATAACCACTCCACACCTCCCTTTCTTTATAATAAAAGTTTAAAACCTAAATTAATAACCAGAGTATTTACACACAGCAATTCAAAATACACTGAACATTCCTTAAAACTGTTTACACTAATATGTCCCCTTTTCAATTGCATTTAAAAAGTCCTGGGCAGTATTCTAAAGATCAAGTCATGGTAGGGATGTGGCCACACATCCAGACTGTGTTCTCATTTCTGTTGAGTGTGGAGTTCCCTTAAGAGAGGCTCTCACGTCATGACAGAGTACCTGCAGGTTCCTGGTCCTCTGTTGGGTTGGGAAATATTGAAAATGGAGCCAGTTCCTCCAGAGAAGTCTTCTTGGAGTCTTCTCTAGATAAGATCTAGGAGTTTCTGCCAAGTTCCAAATGTCTGCGAGCCTTTAAGCTGAACTTTGTTGCTGGTCTCAGTCCAGGCCCTACTTTTGTTCTGGCCAAACATTCAAGTTTTGCTGCTGCTGAATGTTTATTTCAGCATCCCATTCTCAAAATTCCTTCAGGTCGGGCCAGTGAGGTTCAGCTGAGTCAGTGCCACAGGTAAAAGCCTCCTTCGCTGTCTTTGCATCAGAAGTTCTGCTTGAGATAGCCCAGAGTCAAACAGTGTTGACTTATATGCCGGGAGTCCTTTCTGTGGGTCCACTGATATTTGCAGAAGTCTCTGTAATGTCTGCACTGACCTCTCCATTTCCCCGTTGCTCTTGGGGTAATGTGGGCTACTAGTACGACGTTCAAAATCAAAGACCTGTGCAAATGCTAGGGATGTTTCAGAGGTTAATTGAGGCCCATTATCAGACATGAGGACTTCAGGAACTCCCTGTCTTGCCGATATTGACTTTAGTTTCTGGATGTTTGTGCTGATGAACTCTGTGTGAGGGAAATGACATTTCCACTGCTTGCATCTGAAGAAGTGGGTATTGACCCACGAAAGCTTATGCTCCAATACCTCTGTTAGTCTATAAGGTGCCACAGGACCCTTTGTCGCTTCTACAGATCCAGACTAACACGGTGTTGTGGAAAAATTAACCACACCTTATGTTTAGATCAGACATCGGCTGAGACTCCTTTATTCAAGATACCAACACATTGGGGGAAAGGCAGATGACAGAACTGCCCCCCCTTTTTCCTACAGCTTTCCCGGCGAGACGGGGATCCCCTTGGGTCCTCCGGCTCCCAGTATCCTGTTTTCCCTGGCGGGGTGGCGCTCCGTAGAGCCCACTACCCCAGGACCCAGTAGTACTGTCACACAGGTCTTTCACACAGGGAAGGTCAGTACAAGGTGTCCACGACTATCTACACCCCCATCCAGCAAAGAGCGCCGGTCATTACCATTTACTCTGTTGCTTTTGGTGGGGAGTCTGGACCCGTCAGTGGCTCAAGGACCGCCCGCAGGCGGGGAGGGAGAGGAAAGAGGGTACGGGAGAAATCCGTCCAATGACGGAGAGGATAGGGTCACACACTCCTAGACCCAGGCAGTCCCCTTGCCGGTCAAGCCAGCAGAGAGAGGCTACTTCGGTCAGGGCTCTTCTGTTTCGGCCCTCACTAGTTGGAGTCACTGGGCTTGCGATAGAGACGGCTTCGATTCACGAACTGCTCTGGGTGTCTTCCAGTGACCCACACACATACCGGTCACACCGACCTTCCTTTTACACGGGCACACAAAACCAAAGGCCTACCTGGGGTGGGACTTCTACCCCCCCAGTAGCCACGTCCTATTCATGGCTCTTCCCGGGGCACCAAGCCAAACAAATAAAAAGGGCGTCAACCGTGTCTGATAGTAAAAGTTCAGATACAGCGAGTCACTCACCTGAACCCAGAGCCTTATGGGCAGCTTCCTGCAGGAACCCAAATAGAGATTTTCAATGGATCTCTTACCTGACGCCTTTGTGGGTTTCAGCAGAGAAGCCGTCCGCGGATCTCTGAATTCCGGTGGGACGTCATGTATCCCGGCCGAGCCCCCAAATCGTTGTGGAAAAATTAACCATACTTTATGTTTAGATCAGACATTAGCTGAGACTCCTTTATTCAAAGCTACCAACGCGTTGGGGGAAAGGCAAATGACAGAACTCCCCCCCGCCCCCCTCCCGAAGCAAGGAACACACAGGTTTTTAAAGCTTAAAACCGCAGACAAATTACACATACTTCCGTATCAATTACCTTATTTAGAATACATTGCAAAATTAATAAAGATCAAAGCTAGTAAAACAAGCATTTTCCATTTTAGGCTTTTCCTGTTATTCACCTTTCCTGTTATTCATTTTTTTCTTTTTGCCCAACTGCGGTTACCTATTTCTTAAGCTTCCGTTATTGCAAATTATTCCGTCCGAGGACCTTCCACCCCCCTCCTATGACTGGTTTAGTTTGTTGTAAGAGATGCATAACAACAAACTCGGTCAAAGGTTGAGGCCAAAGAACAAAGGCTTAGGATAAAATGCTAACAGTATGTAGGCCACAAATATTGATCCAAAATTATTATTCTTCAACGGCTACCCCTCGAATAATGTATGTGTCCTTTCCAGAAAAACTGTGGCTACCCAGTGCCATGGTCTGTCATGTAGCTTTGTAGAGAGCGGTGGCTCTGGTGGTTGTTTTCTTTCCGTGTTACATATCTCACAGCCTTCTACTAAGATCTGAATTTGCCTTCCAGAGACCATCCAGTTGTTGTGCAAATGCCTTGCGTTTGTTTATACCTAAGGGCATGGCTACACTTGCATATGTAGAACGCTTTGAGTTAAACCAGCCTTTGGAGAGTGCAGTAGGGAAAGCGCTGCAGTCTGTCCACACTGACAGCTGCAAGCGCTCTGGCGTGGCCACATTTGCGGCACTTGCAGTGGCATTGGAAGCAGTGCATTATGGGCAGCTATCCCACAGAGCACCTCTTCCCATTCTGGCGCTGTGGCTTGTGGAAAGGGGGCAGAGGGGGCGGGGCATTCTGGGTCCTGTCCCAACGCTCCGTGATGCATCGGTTCGCATCCCAGCAATCCCTGTGCTTCCGTCCACATTTGGCGCCATCTTTCAACGTTTTTTATGCAGCGCGCTCTGTCTTCCCTTTCGGTCTGTGGGAATGGCGCCCGAACTGCTGAGGAGCATGCTGATGAGTCTCGCCAGCACGTCACATTTGGCAGTCGAGTTACTCCTTAAGATCCAAACTGACAGTGAGGACTCCAACGATGATATCGAGTCGCGTAACGCATTCAACATGAGATTGCTTGTGGCATTCACGGACATACTCACCACCGTGGAACGCCATTTTGGGGCTCAGGAAACAAGCACTGAGTGGTGGGATCGCATCGTTATGCAAGTCTGGGATGATGAGCAGTGGCTGCAGAACTTTCGGATGAGAAAAGCTACTTTCATGAGACTGTGTGATGAGCTCGCCCCCGCCCTGCAGCGCAAGGACATGAGATTGAGAGCTGCCCTGACGGTGGAAAAGCAGGTGGCTATTGCAATCTGGAAGCTGGCAACTCCAGACAGCTACCGATCTGTCGCTAACCAGTTTGGAGTGGGGAAAGTCGACCATTGGAATCGTGTTGATGTAAGTTTGCAGGGCCATTAATCGCATCCTGCTCAGAAGAACCATGACTCTGGATAACGTGCATGACATTGTGGCTGGCTTTGCACAAATGGGTTTCCCTAACTGTGGAGGGGCGATAGATGGGACGCATATTGAAAACCGTTTTCATGTCCCCTCTCACTCTTCTCTTCTCCAAACTGAAAAAAAAACAATTTTTTCAATCTTCCCTCATAGGTCATGTTTTCTAGACCTTTAATCATTTGTGTTGCTCTTCTCTGAACTTTCTCCAATTTGTTCACACCTTTCCTAAAATGTGGTGCCCAGAACTGGACACAATACTCCAGTTGAGGCCTAATCAGCGCAGAGTAGAGCAGAAGAATTACTTCTCGTGTTTTGCTTCCAACACTCCTGCTAATACATCCCAGAATGATGTTCACTTTTTTTGCAACAGTGTTCCACTGTTCATTCATATTTAGCTTGTGATCCACTATGACTGAGTGGGGACATGATAAGAGTTTCAAGTATATAAAAGGTTGTTACAAAGAGGAGGGGAAAAAATTGTTCTCCTTAACCTCTGAGAATAGGACAAGAAGCAATGGGCTTAAATTGCAGGAAGGGAGATTTGGGTTGGACATTAGGAAAAACTTCCTATCTGTCAGGGTGGTTAAGCACTGGAATAAATTGCCTGGGGAGGTTATGGAATCTCCATCATTTGAGATTTTTTTAAGAGCAGGTTAGACAAACACCTGTCAGGGATGGTCTAGATCAGCAGTTCTCAAACTGTGGGTCAGGACCCCAAAGTGGGTCATGAGCCCATTTTAATGGGGTCACAGGGCTGGCTTAGACTTGGTGGAGCCTGGGGCTTAAGCCGAAGCCTGAGCCCCACCGCCCAAGGCCAAAGCCGAAGCCTGAGGGCTTCAGCACTAGGGGGTGGGGCTCAGGTTACGGGTCCCCTGCCTGGGGCTGAAGCCCTTGGGCTTTGGCCCCCCCATCCAAGGCAGCGGGGCTCCAGCAGGCTCAGACTTCGGTCTCCACTCCTGGGGTCATGTAGTAATTTTTGTTGTCAGAAAGGGGTCACAATGCAATGAAGTTTGAGAACCCCTGGTCTAGATAATACTTAGTCCTGCTTTGAGTGCAGGGGACAAGAAGACCTCTTGAGGTCCCTTCCAGTCCTATGATTCTATGATTGTCTAGTCTCCTGTGGGCTGTAATACTGTGGTCGCATTTTGGTTGTTGGGTTTAGTGTGCCTTTGCTGGGTGGTTTTGGTGACCTGTGATATACAGGAGGTCAAACTAGGTAGTCTAGCGGTCGCTTTTGACTTTAAATTCTGTGACTCTATGACCCATGCTTAGACCAGTCCCCTCTGGACCTATTGTCTTTTCATACCTGGATCTACTGTCCACAACTTCTGCCGCCAATTGACCTGCACTACACAGATCCTCAGGCTTCCTCTCCACTAACCACATTTAAGCTCATGGGGACATATCTCAGAGTTGCTCTAACCCAACTAGGCCATATAATGTTCCGACGTAGCAACACCTGCACCTTTACCTCTTTTGTGAACATCTCCTCCTATCAGGGTGGAAGCTATTGTATACGTCACATCCTGAGTCATTTGTAAACCCTGAAACCTTTCCCTAAAAGCCTCAGGTTTCCAGTCAAACTTAAGCAGTAGAGCCTTTTGGATCTGTTCATAGACCCCAGTATTCACTCTGTCCATCTGGCAAGTTGGTACGTAGATTCCTTGGGGAATTGGCTTCTCATGGTCTCTCCACACATACCCCTCTATGGAACCTCTTGCTCCTCTGCTTCTCCAAATTCAGTTCATGTTGTCGCTGCCTCTTGCAATTCTTCAGCTTCTGTTTCTCTAGCTGAAGGTTCTTCTCTCTCGGCACCAACTTCCGCCCCTTCAAATCTAGCACTGTGGAATTGGGCCATGAGGACACTTGCTGCTGGGGAATTGGGCCATGAGGATGCACTGCTGCGGCTGCCCCTGTTGCCCTTAGACTCTCTCGGAATCCCACCTGTGTTTGGACCCTGGTTCTTGCTCCAGTCATCCTTCTCCAGGCGAGCAATCAGCTGCCCCTCGTTTAACTTCCCAAAGCTTAATCCTCTCTCCCTGCACAGCTCTGCAGTGCTGTTCTTAGGAGCTGGTCTTACGCCATTTTCTTGCTGTTTCCTTTGACTAACTTTGTGTTTCTTCCTCGAGAGATTGCACACATGCATTCCATTCCACTCTCGGTGTCTGTGCTCCCAGCACATGGCCTTTGGAAGCTTTTTCCCTCAGCGGTACCCGTTGGGCGGCTCGAGCATCCTCTGCTGCTGCGTGCCACTGCGGTCAGGTCTGAAGAGCAGAGCCGCCGCTAGCCCACCTGTAGTTCCTTCTTACCGCGCGTGGTGAGCGCTGGAGCCCGTTGGTTGCCAGAACAGCTTTCTCTCTGCTGTGTAGGTAGTATCGTTGTGGTTTAGTTGTTGTTATAGTTAGTACGTTTTTGTTGTTTGGTTAAAAAAAAAGGAGGGGGAAGGATTGATTTTGTTGTTTTTCTCCATTTCAGTGTTCTGCTGCCAGCACCAAGGCATGCCCCAGTTGCTGGGCTTCATAGAATCATAGAATCTCAGGGTTGGAAGGGACCTCAGGAGGTCATCTAGTCCAACCCCCTGCTCAAAGCAGGACCAACCCCAACTAGATCATCCCAGCCAGGGCTTTGTCAAGCCTGACCTTAAAAACCTCTAAGGAAGGAGATTCCACCACCTCCCTAGGGAACCCATTCCAGTGCTTCACCACCCTACTAGTGAAAAAGTTTTTCCTAATATCCAACCTAAACCTCCCCCTCTGCAACTTGAGACCATTACTCCTTGTTCTGTCATCTTCTACCACTGAGAACAGTCTAGATCCATCCTCTTTGGAACCCCCTTTTAGGTAGTTGAAAGCAGCTATCAAATCCCCCCCTCATTCTTCTCTTCTGCAGGCTAAACAATCCCAGTTCCCTCAGCCTCTCCTCATAAGTCATGTGCCCCAGCCCCCTAATCATTTTTGTTGCCCTCCGCTGGACTCTTTCCAATTTATCCACATCCTTCTTGTAGTGTGGGGCCCAAAACTGGACACAGTACTCCAAATGAGGCCTCACCAGTGCCGAATAGAGGGGAATAATCACGTCCCTCGATCTGCTGGAAATGCCCCTACTTATACAGCCCAAAATGCCGTTAGCCTTCTTGGCAACAAGGGCACACTGTTGACTCATATTCAGCTTTTCGTCCACTGTAACCCCTAGGTCCTTTTCTGCAAAACCGCTGCCCAGCCATTCGGTCCCTAGTCTATAGGAGGGCATGGGATTCTTCCGTCCTAAGTGCAGGACTCTGCACTTGTCCTTGTTGAACCTCATCAGATTTCTTTTGACCCAATCCTCTGATTTGTCTAGGTCCCTCTGTATCCTGTCCCTACCCTCCAGCGTGTCAACCACTCCTCCCAGTTTAGTGTCATCTGCAAACTTGCTAAGGGTGCAGTCCACACCATCCTCCAGATCGTTGATGAAGATATTGAACAAAACCGGCCCCAGCACCGACCCTTGGGGCACTCCACTTGATACCGGCTACCAACTAGACATGGAGCCATTGATCACTACCCGTTGAGCACGACCATCCAGCCAGTTTTCTATCCACCTTACCGTCCATTCATCCAGCCCATACTTCTTTAACTTGCTGGCAAGAACACTGTGGGAGACTGTATCAAAAGCTTTGCTAAAGTCAAGAAATAGCACATCCACTGCTTTCCCCTCATCCACAGAGCCAGTTATCTCATCATAGAAGGCAATTAGGTTAGTCAGGCATGACTTGCCCTTGGTGAATCCATGCTGACTGTTCCTGATCACTTTCCCCTCCTTTAAGTGGTTCAGAATTGATTCCTTGAGGACCTGTTGCATGATTTTTCCAGGGACTGAGGTGAGACTGACTGGCCTGTAGTTCCCCGGATCTTCCTTCTTCCCTTTTTGAAAGATGGGCACTACATTAGCTTTTTTCCAGTCATCCGGGACCTCCCCCGATTGCCATGATTTGTCAAAGATAATGGCCAATGGCTCTGCAATCACATCGGCCAACTCCTTTAGCACCCTCAGATGCAGTGCATCCGGCCCCATGGACTTGTGTTCATCCAGCTTTTTTAAATAGTCCCGAACTACTTCTTTCTCCACAGAGGGCTGGTCACCTCCTCCCCATATCGTGCTGCGGAGTGCAGCCGCCTGGGAGCTGACCTTGTCTGTGAAGACAGAGGCAAAAAAAGCATTGAGTACACTAGCTTTCTCTACATCCTCTGTCACTAGGTTCTCTCCCTCATTCAGCAAGGGGCCCACACTTTCCTTGACTTTCTTCTTGTTGCTCACATACCTGAAGAAACCCTTCTTGTTACTCCTAACATCTCCGGCTAGCTGCAACTCCAAGTGTGATTTGGCCTTCCTAATTTCACTCCTGCATGCCTGAACAATATTTTTATACTCCTCCCTGGTCATTTGTCCAATCTTCCACTACTTGTAAGCTGCTTTTTTGTGTTTAAGATCAGCAAGGATTTCACTGTTAAGCCAAGCTGGTCGCCTGCCATATTTACTTTTCTTTCTACACATCGGGATGGTTTGTTCCTGCAACCTCAATAAGAATTCTTTAAAATACAGCCAGCTTTCCTTGAATCCTTTCCCCCTCATGTTATTCTCCCAGGGGACCTTGCCCATCAGTTTCCTGAGGGAGTCAAAGTCTGCTTTTCTGAAGTCCAGGCTCTGTATTCTACTGCTCTCCTTTCTTCCTTGTGTCAGGATCCTGAACTCGACCATCTCATGGTCACTGCCTCCCAGGTTCCCATCCACTATTGCTTCCTCTACTATTTCTTCCCTGTTTGTGAGCAGCAGGTCAAGAAGAGCTTTTCCCCTAGTTGGTTCCTCCAGCACTTGCACCAGGAAATTGTCCCATACACTTTCCAAAAACTTCCTGGATTGTCTGTGGACTGCTGTATTGCTCTCCCAGCAGATATCAGGGTGATTAAAGTCACCCATGAGAACCAGGGCCTGTGATCTAGTAACTTCTGTTAGTTGCTGGAAGAAAGCCTCGTCCACTTCATCCCCCTGGTCTGGTGGTCTGTAGCAGACTCCCACCACGACATTACCCTTGTTGCTCACACTTCTAAATTTAATCCAGAGACTCTCAGGTTTTTCTGCAGTTTCATACTGGAGCTCTGAGCAGTCATACTGCTCTCTTACATACAACGCAACTCCCCCACCTTTTCTGCCCTGCCTATCCTTCCTGAATAGTTTATATCCATCCATGACAGTACTCCAGTCGTGTGAGTTATCCCACCAAGTCTCTGTTATTCCAATTACGTCATAATTCCTTGACTGTGCCAGGACTTCCAGTTCTCCCTGCTTGTTCCCCAGGCTTCTTGCATTTGTGTATAGGCATTTAAGATAACTCACTGATCGTCCTGCTGTCCCAGTATGGGGCAGGAGCCCTCCCCTCTTGCACTCACCTACTTGTGCTTCCTCCCGGTATCCCACTTCCCCACTTACCTCGGGGCTTTGGTCTCCTTCCCCCGGTGAACCTAGTTTAAAGCCCTCCTCACTAGGTTAGCCAGCCTGCTTCCAAAGATGCTCTTCCTTCTCTTCGTTAGGTGGAGCCCGTCTCTGCCTAGCACTCCTTCTTCTTGGAACACCATCCCATGGTCAAAGAATCCAAACCCTTCTCTCCGACACCATCTGCGTAGCCATTGGTTGACTTCCACGATTCAACAGTCTCTACCCCAGCCTTTTCTGCCACAGGGAGGATAGACGAGAACACCACTTGCGCCTCAAACTCCTTTATCCTTCTTCCCAGAGCCACGTAGTCTGCAGTAATATGCTCAAGGTCATTCTTGGCAGTATCATTGGTGCTCACGTGGAGAAGCAGGAAGGGGTAGCAATCTGAGGACTTGATGAGTCTCGGCAGTCTCTCCGTCACATCATGAATCCTAGCCCCTGGCAAGCAGCACACCTCTCGGTTTTCCCGGTCAGGGCGGCAGATAGATGACTCAGTCCCCCTGAGGAGAGAATCCCCGACCACCACCACCCTCCTCCTCCTCTTGGGGGTGGTGGTCGTGGAACCCCCATCCCTAGGACGGTGCATCTCATGCCTTCCAATCGGTGGAGTCTCCTTCTGCTCTGTTCCCTCAGATGTATCATTCACTCCACTCTCTGCACTAGTACCTGTGGAGAGAACATGAAAACGGTTGCTCATCTGAATATGCGTTTCTGGTACATGGACTTGTCTCGTACTCTTTCCTCTTCTGGAGGTCACATGCCGCCAGTTATCCTCACTGGCCTTTTGTCCCCGCTGCCTAGCCTGCTCTGAATCTTCAGAACACTGTGCCCGCTGAAGCCTTCATGCCAAGTGCTTCTTGCTCAAAGCCGGTGCTGATGAGTAACCCGCACAGTAGTTGTCTTACGTGCCTGGGCAAAGCACGTGTGAAAGACCAGTGCCAGATTTGCCAGGAATTGAAGCCTAGAATGAAAAGGACAGGGGGTCTAAATTGGAATTCCTGCTCATGGAGGCAGCATTCAGACCACTGTTGGAGCTGTCCTGGTCCAACTCAGTGCCAAGGGCTTCTGCTCCAGTGAAAAGCTCACCTCCAATGTTGCTGGAGTCCCGGCAGAAAGGAAGAAATATGTCTTCCAAAGAGGAGCCAACCAGGGGAAAATCTCCACCTTGCAAGTCTGGTAAGAGGGGAAAGAGGGAGTGGTATAGAGTGCATATGAAATCTAAGCCCTCCTCCTCCAAATCAGTGCCTAAGTCGGCACAGTTGGCTTCGGTGCCGGAGAGGGCACCATTGAGTGCGGTGCCAGAAGTAACACATCAACTTCAGCAGCACTGCAATGGCAGACAGGATCTCAGTGCCGACTGCCCTGGAAGTGTTCGCAGCAGCAAGGAATTTGCTCTGCCTCTGTGTGTCACTGGCCATGCAGGAGTCAGATCCCTGGGCCCTGTTGCCCCATCTGGCACCAACACTAGCAGTGGTACCATGCCAGCTGCCTGCTTCCTGGACAGGCGGCCCATCGGTATCATCTGAGGGGAAGCCAGCAATGATGGCAATGCTGTGCCCATCCCTAGGTTCTCGGGATCAGCCCCCAACACCCACTGGGCCAGCCCCTCCATGGTCAGAGGGAAGGGAAGCTTCACTGCGGGACTCAGAGATGGCCTCTAAGAAGAGGCGTTGAAAGCAGAGGACAGCTTGTGGAAGAAATTCAACCATGTCCAGTCTTGGCTACCTCCTCCTCCTCTCCAGACAAGGCAGTTTCCTTAGAGGCAACTTCACCCCTTGTGATGATTTTAAAGCTGAACAGGAATGGTGAGGGAGGGTGGCTGCAGGTCAAGGAGGTCAAGGAGTCCTCATCTCACCTGATTGACATTTGATCAATGGCAGGTCCCTCTAGGATGGGACTGCCAATTAACGGGGCAATATTGGCATCTGTAAAGGTGCTATGGCAGACCCCATCTTCATTGCCTCCCACCTCAAAGAGAGCAGAGCAGAAGCACTGTGTGCCCTCCCAAGGCTTTGAATATCTTTACTCCCACCCATCTCCAGGGTCCTTAGTTGTTACAGCAGCTAATGAGAGAGAGCGATGGGGCATCACGCTGTCACCCCCCAAATCAAAGGACTCAAAGAGATTGTTGTTTGGCAGGAATATTTATTCAACTAGAGGACTGAAGCTTTGAATTGCCAACCAGCAGGCTCTGCTGGGGCCTTATGACAAACCCCTGTCGGGGATGGTCTAGATCAGGGGTCAGCAACCTTTCAGAAGCGGTGTGCCGAGTCTTCATTTATTCACTCTCATTTAAGGTTTCGCGTGCCAGTAATACATTTGAACGTTTTTAGAAGGTCTCTTTCTATAAGTCTTTAATATATAACTAAACTATTGTTGTATGTAAAGTAAATAAGGTTTTTAAAATGTTTGAGAAGCTTCATTTAAAATTCAATTAAAATCCAGAGCCCGCCCCCCCCCCCCCCCCCCCCCGGACCGGTGGCCAGGACCTGGGCAATGTGAGTTGCACTGAAAATCAGCTCGCGTGCCACCTTCGGCACACGTGCCATAGGTTGCCTACCCCTGGTCTAGATAATACTTAGTCCTGCCTTGAGGGCAGGGGATGGGACTAGACGACCTCTTGAGGTCCCTTCCAATCCTACAGTTCTATGATTCTATTATTTTAATGTATGGGACTCCACGGAGAAGTTCTAAGAACTGCTGCCTGAGAATGCAAGGCAGGATTCACCTTTGTGTCAACTGTCCATAATGGGCCATCTTGATTATCACCTCAAAAGTTTCTTTCCCCTGCTGATAATAGTTCCTCTTAATTAATTAGCCTCTTACAGTTGGTATGGGTACTTCCACCTTTTCATGTATAAATGTTCTTTTTGCTGACACAGACTAACATGGCTGCTACTCTGAAAGCTTTAAGCAGCATCTAGAGAACTCCCTGACCAGGAAGTCAACTATCCAGATATATGTTGGGAAAATAACACAGCGGGGCACAGACTATCCAATAAGTTCTTGGACTGCATTGCAGACAACTTTTTATTTCAGAAGGTTGAGAAAGCTACTAGGGGGGAAGCTGCTCTAGATTTGATTTTAACAAATAGGGAGGAACTCATTGAGAACTTGAAAGTAGAAGGCAGCTTGGGTGAAAGTGATCATGAAATCCTAGAGTGCACAATTCTAAGGAAGGGTAGAAGGGAGTACAGCAAAATAGAGACAATGGATTTCAGGAAAGCGGATTTTGGTAAGCTCAGAGAGCTGATAGGTAAGGTCCCATGGGAATCAAGACTGAGGGGAAAAACAACTGATGAGAGCTGGCAGTATTTCAAAGGGACACTATTAAGGGCCCAAAAGCAAACTATTCCGCTGGGTAGGAAAGATAGAAAATGTGGCAAAAGGCCACCTTGGCTTAACCACAAGATCTTGCAAGATCTAAAAAATAAAAAGGAGTCGTATAAAAAATGGAAACTAGGACAAATTACAAAGGATGAATATAGGCAAACAATCTATAAAAAGGGAAATAAAAACAACCCAGGAAACTACAGACCAGTTAGTTTAACTTCTGTGCCAGGGAAAATAATGGAGCAAGTAATTAAGGAAATCATCTGCAAACACTTGGAAGGTGGTAAGGTGATAGAGAATAACCAGCATGGATTTGTAAAGAACAAATCATGTCAAACCAATCTGATAGCTTTCTTTGATAGGATAACGAGACTTGTGGATAAGGGAGAAGCGGTGGATGTGGTATACCTAGACTTTAGTAAGGCATTTGATACTGTCTCGCATGATATTCTTATCAATAAACTAGGGAAATACAACTTAGATGGGGCTACTATAAGGTGGGTGCGGAACTGGCTGGATAACCGTACTCAGAGAGTAGTTATAAATGGTTCCCAATCCTGCTGGAAAGGTGTAACGAGTGGGGTTCTGCAAGGGTCTGTTTTGGGACCGGCTCTGTTCAATATCTTCATCAACGACTTGGATATTGGCATAGAAAGTACGCTTATTAAGTTTGCAGATGATACCAAACTGGGAGGGATTGCAACTGCTTTGGAGGATAGGGTCATAATTCAAAATGATCTGGACAAATTGGAGAAATGGTCAGAGGTAAACAGGATGAAGTTTAATAAGGAGAAATGCAAAGTGCTCCACTTAGGTAGGAACAATCCGTTTCACACATACAGAATGGGAGGAGACTGTCTAGGAAGGAGTACGGCAGAAAGGGATCTAGGGGTTATAGTGGACCACAAGCTAAATATGAGTCAACAGTGTGATGCTGTTGCAAAAAAAGCAAACATGATTCTGGGCTGCAATAACAGGTGTGTGGTGAGCAAGACACGAGAAGTCATTCTTCCGCTCTACTCTGCGCTGGTTAGGCCTCAACTGGAGTATTGTGTCCAGTTCTGGGCACCGCATTTCAAGAAAGATGTGGAGAAATTGGAGAGGGTCCAGAGAAGAGCAACAAGAATGATTAAGGATCTAGCGATCATGACCTATGAAGGAAGGCTGAAGGAATTGGGTTTGTTTAGTTTGGAAAAGAGAAGACTGAGAGGGGACATGATAGCGGTCTTCCGGTATCTAAAAGGGTGTCATAAAGAGGAGGGAGAAAACTTGTTCATCTTAGCCTCTGAGGATAGAACAAGAAGCAATGGGCTTAAACTGCAGCAAGGGAGGTTTAGGTTGGACATTAGGAAAAAGTTCCTAACTGTCAGAGTGGTTAAACACTGGAATAAACTGCCCAGGGCGGTTGTGGAATCTCCATCTCTGGAGATATTTAAGAGTAGGTTAGATAAATGTCTATCAGGGATGGTCTAGACAGTAATTGGTCCTGCCATGAGGGCAGGGGGCTGGACTCGATGACCTCTTGAGGTCCCTTCCAGCCCTAGAATCTATGAATCTATGAAGTTCCTTCCTACATTTCTTAAGCTCCCCATTGCAACACATCCTGGTCCTGTCTGGTGACCCTCGGGACCAGGAACTGTATAACCACACCACAACTGGCTGTGAGGTTTGCCCTGCAGTGTGGTGGGGCTCATAGTTCCCTAGAGAAGGGACCATTGTGGTCATCTAGTCTGACCTCCTGTAGAACACAGGCCAGAGACCTTCCACGCAATCATTCCTAGAGCAGAGCTTTTAGGAAAACATCCCGTCTTGATGTAAAGAACCCACCACAGCCCTTAGTAAATTGTTCCCGTGGTTAATTACTCTCACTGTTAAAAAATTGCATCTTATTTCCAGTCTGAATTTGTGTAGCTTTAACTTCCAGCCACTGGATTGTGTTAGCCCTGTCTCTGCTAGACCGAAGAGCCTGTTGTTAAGTATTTGTTCCCCATGTAGGTATTTAGAGACTGTGATCAAGTCACACTTTCACCTTAAGCTCCCGGAGTCTGTCACTGTGAGGCAGGTTTTCTAACCCTTTCTTTGTTCTCACGGGTCTTCTCCGTGGGAGGGAGGTTTCCCTGAGGTGTGGGGGACTCATTTATTGGCTGTGAGGTTTGTCCTGCTGCCCAGCATCCCAGACTCATTGGCTGAAGTTCCCAGCCTGGCCTCGCTTTGGGAGCTAACCCCATGGGGCAGCAGGGTGTTCCCCAGGCTCAGGCTGCCAGAGTCCGCAGAGAGGGAAGCCCGCCCCATAGTAACGCTCTGCTCTCGGTGCCCAGAATGCAGTGGAGGAGGCCATGGAAATGTACCAGGAGCTGCACATGTGGGACGAGTGCATTGTGGTGGCAGAGGCCAAGGTACGGTGTGTACTGCGCTTTGCCCCGCTGGGGGATAGCGTCTGAGGGTGGGTTCTGTCACGGACAGGAGGCTCCCAGCTGGAGTCGGATGAGCCAGTTCAGCGCCAGGTGGCTGAGTGGGGAGGTGCCTGGGGGCCCCCAGCCTGGGCAAGGCCTCAGCTGTAGAGAAGGGGGCAGGGGTGTCGTCACTCCACCTGCGCAGAGCTGCAGAAGGGAATGGAGGGACAGGGCAGGGGGTGACTGAGGGGCTTGGCTGTGACACCAGGGATGGGGTGAGGGAGGAGGATTCCTGCGGCTGTACCAGGCAGGCTGGGAGGGTACACGGCTCTGCGGTGGGCCTGGGGGCTGGAAGGAAAGG
The DNA here is from genome assembly GCA_037349315.1 of Chelydra serpentina. Taxonomy (NCBI): domain Eukaryota; kingdom Metazoa; phylum Chordata; order Testudines; family Chelydridae; genus Chelydra; species Chelydra serpentina. The sequence continues at coordinate 561,714 of JBAIAC010000382.1, forward strand.
CAGCGCTTCCTGCTGGGCCGTGCAGCTGAGGAATGGAACTGAGATGGGCTCATGGGGGGACACAAGGCTGGGGGAGGGAGGCATGTGGGGCTGAGCAGAGGGGGAGGGAAGCTCAGGGGAAACTGGGGGGGGCTGAGTGGAGGGGAAGAGGAGCTCAGGGGGCACTGTGGGGCGGAGCAGAGGAGAAGGGAGCTCAGGGGGCACTGTGGGGTGGAGCGGAGGGGGACTCAGGGCACTGTGGGGCAGAGGGGAGGGGAGCTCAGGGAGCACTGTGGGGTGGAGCGGAGGGGGACTCAGGGCACTGTGGGGCGGAGGGGAGGGGATCTCAGGGGGCACTGTGGGGTGGAGCGGAGGGGAGGGGTGCTCAGGGGGCACTGTGGGGTGAGCGGAGGGCGACTCAGGGCACTGTGGGGCAGAGGAGAAGGGAGCTCAGGGGGCACTGTGGGGTGGAGCAGAGGGCGACTCAGGGCACTCTGGGGCGGAGCAGAGGAGAAGGGAGCTCAGGGAGCACTGTGGGATGGAGCGGAGGGGAGGGGAGGGGAGCTCAGGGGGCACTGGGGTGGAGCGGAGGGCGACTCAGGGCACTGTGGGGCAGAGCAGAGGGGAAGGGAGCTCAGGGGGCACTGTGGGGTGGAGCGGAGGGCGACTCAGGGCACTGTGGGGCAGAGCAGAGGGGAAGGGAGCTCAGGGGGCACTGTGGGGTGGAGCTGAGGGCGACTCAGGGCACTGTGGGGCGGAGGGGAAGGGAGCTCAGGGGGCACTGTGGGGTGGAGCGGAGGGCGACTCAGGGCACTGTGGGGCAGAGCAGAGGGGAAGGGAGCTCAGGGGGCACTGTGGGGTGGAGCGGAGGGCGACTCAGGGCACAGTGGGGCAGAGCAGAGGGAAGGGAGCTCAGGGGGCACTGTGGGGTGGAGCGGAGGGCGACTCAGGGCACTGTGGGGCAGAGCAGAGGGGAAGGGAGCTCAGAGGGCACTGTGGGGTGGAGCTGAGGGCGACTCAGGGCACTGTGGGGCGGAGGGGAAGGGAGCTCGGGGCACTGTGGGGTGGAGCGGAGGGCAACTCAGGGCACTGTGGGGCAGAGCAGAGGGAAGGGAGCTCAGGGGGCACGGTGGGGTGGAGCGGAGGGCGACTCAGGGCACTGTGGGGCGGAGGGGAAGGGAGCTCAGGGGGCACTGTGGGGTGGAGCGGAGGGCGACTCAGGGCACTGTGGGGCAGAGCAGAGGGGAGGGGAGCTCAAGGGGCACTGTGGGGTGGAGCGGAGGGCGACTCAGGGCACTGTGGGGCGGAGGGGAAGGGAGCTCAGGGGGCACTGTGGGGTGAAGCGAAGGGCGACTCAGGGCACTGTGGGGCAGAGGGGAAGGGAGCTCAGGGGGCACTGTGGGGTGGAGCGGAGGGCGACTCAGGGCACTGTGGGGCAGAGCAGAGGGGAAGGGAGCTCAGGGGGCACTGTAGGGTGGAGCGGAGGGCGACTCAGGGCACTGTGGGGCAGAGGGGAAGGGAGCTCAGGGGGCACTGTGAGGTGGAGCTGAGGGCGACTCGGCACTGTGGGGCGGAGGGGAGGGGAAGGGAGCTCAGGGGGCACTGTGGGGTGGAGCAGAGGGTGACTCAGGGCACTGTGGGGCAGAGCAGAGCAGAGGGGAGCTCAGGGGGCACTGTGGGGCAGAGCAGAGGGGAAGGGAGCTCAGGGGGCACTGTGGGGTGGAGCGGAGGGCGACTCAGGGCACTGTGGGGCAGAGCAGAGCAGAGGGGAGCTCAGGGGGCACTGTGGGGTGGAGCGGAGGGCGACTCAGGGCACTGTGGGGCAGAGCAGAGGGGAAGGGAGCTCAGGGGGCACTGTGGGGTGGAGAGGAGGGCGACTCAGGGCACTGTGGGGCAGAGCAGAGGGGAAGGGAGCTCAGGGGGCACTGTGGGGTGGAGAGGAGGGCGACTCAGGGCACTGTGGGGCAGAGCAGAGCAGAGGGGAGCTCAGGGGGCACTGTGGGGCAGAGCAGAGGGGAAGGGAGCTCAGGGGGCACTGTGGGGTGGAGCGGAGGGCGACTCAGGGCACTGTGGGGCAGAGCAGAGCAGAGGGGAGCTCAGGGGGCACTGTGGGGCAGAGCAGAGGGGAGCTCAGGGGCACTGTGGGGTGGAGCGGAGGGGAGCTCAGGGGGCACTGTGGGGTGGAGCGGAGGGCGACTCAGGGCACTGTGGGGCAGAGCAGAGGGGAAGGGAGCTCAGGGGGCACTGTAGGGTGGAGCGGAGGGCGACTCAGGGCACTGTGGGGCGGAGGGGAAGGGAGCTCAGGGGGCACTGTGGGGCAGAGCAGAGGGGAAGGGAACTCAGGGGGCACTGTGGGGTGGAGAGGAGGGCGACTCAGGGCACTGTGGGGCAGAGCAGAGCAGAGGGGAGCTCAGGGGGCACTGTGGGGCAGAGCAGAGGGGAGCTCAGGGGCACTGTGGGGTGGAGCGGAGGGGAGCTCAGGGGCACTGTGGGGTGGAGCAGAGGGCGACTCAGGGCACTGTGGGGCAGAGCAGAGCAGAGGGGAGCTCAGGGGGCACTGTGGGGCAGAGCAGAGGGGAGCTCAGGGGGCACTGTGGGGTGGAGCGGAGGGCGACTCAGGGCACTGTGGGGCAGAGCAGAGCAGAGGGGAGCTCAGGGGCACTGTGGAGTAGAGCAGAGGGGAAGGTGGGGGCCCGTAAAGGTTTCGGGGGGTTCCGGCTGGCGTCTGTGCCTGGCACGGGGAGAAGCCTGCAGGAGGGGGGGGCCGGCCGGGGGGGCTGCCTGTGCTGACAGACGCTGCCCCCCCAGGGGCACCCGGCGCTGGAGAAGCTGCGCCGGGGCCATTACCAGTGGCTGGTGGACACGCAGCAGGAGGAGAAGGCTGGGGAGGTGCAGGAGAGCCAAGGGGAGCACCTGGCCGCCGTGGGCCTCTACCTAAGGGCCGGGCTGCCGGCCCGAGCCGCTCGGCTGGCCATGGCTAGGGACCCGCTCCTGGCCAACGGGGACGTCATCAGCCGAATCACCGCCGCGCTGATCAAAGGGGAGCTGTACGAGCAGGTGAGAGCCTCGCCCTTCCCCTAGCCCCCCCCTCAGAGCCTGGCCCCTCCCCCAACCCCAGGGTCAGAGCCTGGCCCCTCCCCTGACCCCCTTCCCAGGGTCAGAGCCTCTCCCCTTCCCCAACCCCTTCCCCCCAGGGTCAGAGCCTGGCCCCTCCCCCAGGCCCCCCGCCCACGGTCAGAGCCTGGCCCCTCCCCCAACACCCCCGGGTCAGCCTGGCCCCTCCCCCAGCCCCCCCCCCCGGGTCAGAGCCTGGCCCCTCCCCCGACCTCCCCCCCGGGTCAGAGCCTTGCCCCTTCCCCAACCCCTTCCCCCCAGGGTCAGAGCCTGGCCTCTCCCCCAGCACCCCCCCCCCCCCCGTCAGAGCCTGGCCCCTCCCCCAACACCCCCCGGGTCAGCCTGGCCCCTCCCCCAGCACCCCCCCCCCCCGGTCAGAGCCTGGCCCCTCCCCCGACCTCCCCCCTGGGTCAGAGCCTCGCCCCTTCCCCAACCCCTGCCACACCCCCCCCCCGCCGTTAGAGCCTCACCCCTCCCCAGCATCACTCATACATGGCCCCCACTCTCACACTGTAACAGCCTTACCCCCACCCCCAGGAGAGTTGGAGCCCCACTTGCACAGAGCTCCCTGTGCCCTAGAGATCGAGGGCTTTGGGGCCGGAGCCTCTTGTCTCTGAAGTTGCTGCGAACTTCCAAGCAGCTCTTCATGGTACCTGCTGGCATCTCCACAGGAAACAAACAGCCAGCTGCTTGGTAGCTCCCGGACCAGCCCCAGGCTTGGTGGGGTGCAGGGTGACGGCTCCAGAACCCCAGCCCTGGGGCTGGCGGGGTGTGTGGCTTGTGGGGTGGGCCTGGGGGCTCTGGACTGGGACTGGCCCTGGGGCTGGCGGGGTGCTTGGCTGGTGGGGTGCATGGCTGGAGCAGCGGTGGGGGCTGGGAGCTCTGGTACCGGACCCCGGCCTGGTGTGACGTGGGGCAGGCGGGCCAGCGGCTCTGTACCCTGTCTGACAGCATGTGTGTGTGTTAGGCTGGAGACCTGTTTGAGACGATCAGGAACCCCCAGAAGGCTCTGGAGTGTTACCGCAAGGGTTGCGCCTTCCTGAAAGGTACCGAGGTCCCCGTCCCCCTTCCTTGGCGTGAGCACCCCCAATGCCTCCTGCTGGGATGTCCGTCCAGACTGCACACGCGGCTGCCCCAGAGCCCCTGGCTGCGTCATTGCTGCCCGTCTTCCACCCCCCAATCAGCAGCGCTAGCTCTGAGCTGGAGCTCCCTGAGCTCAGCAGCGGGATTGCCTGGTGAGGCTGCCTGCAAAGCGGGCACTGGACTCGATACCCCAGGCCATGCCTTCCAGTCCCACGTTCCCCTCTCTAGCCACTCCTGGCCCCAGGTCAGGTTCCTCCCGGGCTCATCAGCCGGCAGGAGGCCAGGCGCTCTGGAATCAGCCCCGCGCCTCCCAGGGCCTGTCCAGTGCTGCCAGTCCAGCGCCCGCCCCAGCTGGCGGCCGCTGTGACCTGTTCCTCTCCCCTTCCAGCGGTGGAGCTGGCTCGCGTGGCGTTCCCTGCCGAGGTGCTGAACCTGGAGGAGGCCTGGGGAGATCACCTGGTGCAGCAGAAGCAGCTGGATGCTGCCATTAACCATTACATTGAAGCCAGGTAAGGCCAGGCTGGAGCATTCCCACGGCAGCTGCAATGCACTGGGGTGAGTCTCCTTGTACTAGTGGGCTGGCTGAACCCAACTGCCATGGGGCTGGTGCTGAGCAGGCCGGCCCTGCCCTCCCCAGCTCTGCCGGTGCCCCGCAGGTGAGGCCCACAGGCCCTGATATCCCAGCCCTGGGCTCCCTCCCTCACACCCAGCTCTACCAGTGCCCAGAGCTCTCTACTATCCCAGCCCTGGGCTCCCTCCCTCCCTCACACCCAGCTCTGCCAGTGCCCACAGCTCTCTGCTATCACAGCCCTGGGCTCCCTCCCTCGCTCACACCCAGCTCTGCCAGTGCCCACAGCCCTCTGTTATCCCAGCCCTGGGCTCCCTCCCTCCCTCACACCCAGCTCTGCCAGTGCCCACAGCCCTCTGTTATCCCAGCCCTGGTCTCCCTCCCTCCCTCACACCCAGCTCTGCCAGTGCCCACAGCCCTCTGTTATCCCAGCCCTGGGCTCCCTCCCTCCCTCACACCCAGCTCTGCCAGTGCCCACAGCTCTCTGCTATCCCAGCCCTGGGCTCCCTCCCTCCCTCACACCCAGCTCTGCTAGTGCCCAGAGCCCTCTGTTATCCCAGCCCTGGGCTCCCTCCCTCACACCCAGCTCTGCCAGTGCCCACAGCTCTCTGCTATCCCAGCCCTGGGCTCCCTCCCTCACACCCAGCTCTGCCAGTGCCCACAGCTCTCTGCTATCCCAGCCCTGGGCTCCCTCCCTCACACCCAGCTCTGCCGGTGCCCACAGCTCTCTGCTATCCCAGCCCTGGGCTCCCTCCCTCACACCCAGCTCTGCCAGTGCCCACAGAACTCTGCTATCCCAGCCCTGGGCTCCCTCCCTCACACCCAGCTCTGCCAGTGCCCACAGCTCTCTGCTATCCCAGCCCTGGGCTCCCTCCCTCACACCCAGCTCTGCCAGTGCCCACAGAACTCTGTTATCCCAGCCCTGGGCTCCCTCCCTCACACCCAGCCCTGCTAGTTCCCACAGCTCTCTGCTATCCCAGCCCTGGGCTCCCTCCCTCCCTCACACCCAGCTCTGCCAGTGCCCACAGCTCTCTGTTATCCCAGCCCTGGTCTCCCTCCCTCACACCCAGCTCTGCCAGTGCCCACAGCCCTCTGTTATCCCAGCCCTGGGCTCCCTCCCTCACACCCAGCTCTGCCAGTGCCCACAGCCCTCTGTTATCCCAGCCCTGGGCTCCCTCCCTCCCTCACACCCAGCTCTGCCAGTGCCCACAGCCCTCTGTTATCCCAGCCCTGGGCTCCCTCCCTCCCTCACACCCAGCTCTGCCAGTGCCCACAGCCCTCTGCTATCCCAGCCCTGGGCTCCCTCCCTCCCTCACACCCAGCTCTTCCGGTGCCCACAGCTCTCTGTTATCCCAGCCCTGGGCTCCCTCCCTCACACCCAGCTCTGCCAGTGCCCACAGCTCTCTGTTATCCCAGCCCTGGTCTCCCTCCCTCGCTCACACCCAGCTCTGCCAGTGCCCACAGCTCTCTGCTATCCCAGCCCTGGGCTCCCTCCCTCCCTCACACCCAGCTCTGCCGGTGCCCACAGCCCTCTGCTATCCCAGCCCTGGTCTCCCTCCCTCACACCCAGCTCTGCCGGTGCCCACAGCTCTCTGCTATCCCAGCCCTGGGCTCCCTCCCTCACACCCAGCCCTGCTAGTGCCCACAGCTCTCTGTTATCCCAGCCCTGGTCTCCCTCCCTCACACCCAGCTCTGCCAGTGCCCACAGCCCTCTGCTATCCCAGCCCTGGGCTCCCTCCCTCCCTCACACCCAGCCCTGCTAGTGCCCACAGCTCTCTGCTATCCCAGCCCTGGGCTCCCTCCCTCACACCCAGCCCTGCTAGTGCCCACAGCTCTCTGTTATCCCAGCCCTGGTCTCCCTCCCTCACACCCAGCTCTGCCAGTGCCCACAGCCCTCTGCTATCCCAGCCCTGGGCTCCCTCCCTCACACCCAGCTCTGCCGGTGCCCACAGCCCTCTGTTATCCCAGCCCTGGTCTCCCTCCCTCACACCCAGCCCTGCTAGTGCCCACAGCTCTCTGTTATCCCAGCCCTGGGCTCCTTCCCTCACACCCACCTCTGCCGGTGCCCACAGCTCTCTGTTATCCCAGCCCTGGTCTCCCTCCCTCACACCCAGCTCTGCCAGTGCCCACAGCTCTCTGCTATCCCAGCCCTGGGCTCCCTCCCTCCCTCACACCCAGCTCTGCCAGTGCCCACAGCCCTCTGCTATCCCAGCCCTGGGCTCCCTCCCTCACACCCAGCTCTGCCGGTGCCCACAGCCCTCTGCTATCCCAGCCCTGGGCTCCCTCCCTCACACCCAGCTCTGCCAGTGCCCACAGCTCTCTGTTATCCCAGCCCTGGGCTCCCTCCCTCCCTCACACCCAGCTCTGCCAGTGCCCACAGAACTCTGTTATCCCAGCCCTGGGCTCCCTCCCTCACACCCAGCTCTGCCGGTGCCCACAGAACTCTGCTATCCCAGCCCTGGGCTCCCTCCCTCACACCCAGCTCTGCCGGTGCCCACAGCCCTCTGTTATCCCAGCCCTGGGCTCCCTCCCTCCCTCACACCCAGCTCTGCCAGTGCCCACAGCCCTGTGCTATCCCAGCCCTGGGCTCCCTCCCTCACACCCAGCTCTGCCGGTGCCCACAGCCCTCTGTTATCCCAGCCCTGGGCTCCCTCCCTCACACCCAGCTCTGCCAGTGCCCACAGCTCTCTGCTATCCCAGCCCTGGGCTCCCTCCCTCACACCCAGCTCTGCCGGTGCCCACAGCCCTCTGTTATCCCAGCCCTGGGCTCCCTCCCTCACACCCAGCTCTGCCAGTGCCCACAGCTCTCTGTTATCCCAGCCCTGGGCTCCCTCCCTCCCTCACACCCAGCTCTGCTAGTGCCCACAGCCCTCTGCTATCCTAGCCCTGGGCTCCCTCCCTCACACCCAGCTCTGCCGGTGCCCACAGCCCTCTGTTATCCCAGCCCTGGGCTCCCTCCCTCACACCCAGCTCTGCCAGTGCCCACAGCTCTCTGTTATCCCAGCCCTGGGCTCCCTCCCTCACACCCAGCTCTACCAGTGCCCACAGCCCTCTGTTATCCCAGCCCTGGGCTCCCTCCCTCACACCCAGCTCTGCCAGTGCCCACAGCCCTCTGCTATCCCAGCCCTGGGCTACCTCCCTCACACCCAGCTCTGCCAGTGCCCACAGCTCTCTGCTATCCCAGCCCTGGGCTCCCTCCCTCCCTCACACCCAGCTCTGCTAGTTCCCACAGCCCTCTGTTATCCCAGCCCTGGGCTCCCTCCCTCACACCCACCTCTGCCGGTGCCCACAGCCCTGTGCTATCCCAGCCCTGGGCTCCCTCCCTCACACCCAGCTCTGCCAGTGCCCACAGCCCTCTGTTATCCCAGCCCTGGTCTCCCTCCCTCACACCCAGCTCTGCCGGTGCCCACAGCCCTCTGCTATCCCAGCCCTGGGCTCCCTCCCTCCCTCACACCCAGCTCTGCCAGTGCCCACAGCTCTCTGCTATCCCAGCCCTGGGCTCCCTCCCTCCCTCACACCCAGCCCTGCTAGTGCCCACAGCCCTCTGCTATCCCAGCCCTGGGCTACCTCCCTCACACCCAGCTCTGCCAGTGCCCACAGCCCTGTGCTATCCCAGCCCTGGGCTCCCTCCCTCACACCCAGCTCTGCCGGTGCCCACAGCCCTCTGTTATCCCAGCCCTGGGCTCCCTCCCTCACACCCAGCTCTGCCGGTGCCCACAGCCCTCTGTTATCCCAGCCCTGGGCTCCCTCCCTCCCTCACACCCAGCTCTGCCAGTGCCCACAGCCCTCTGCTATCCCAGCCCTGGGCTCCCTCCCTCACACCCAGCTCTGCCAGTGCCCACAGCCCTCTGCTATCCCAGCCCTGGGCTCCCTCCCTCCCTCACACCCAGCTCTGCCAGTGCCCACAGCCCTCTGCTATCCCAGCCCTGGTCTCCCTCCCTCCCTCACACCCAGCTCTGCCAGTGCCCACAGCCCTCTGTTATCCCAGCCCTGGGCTCCCTCCCTCCCTCACACCCAGCTCTGCCGGTGCCCACAGCTCTCTGTTATCCCAGCCCTGGGCTCCCTCCCTCCCTCACACCCAGCTCTGCCGGTGCCCACAGCCCTCTGTTATCCCAGCCCTGGGCTCCCTCCCTCACACCCAGCTCTGCTAGTGCCCAGAGCTCTCTGTTATCCCAGCCCTGGGCTCCCTCCCTCACACCCAGCTCTGCTAGTGCCCAGAGCTCTCTGTTATCCCAGCCCTGGGCTCCCTCCCTCACACCCAGCTCTGCCAGTGCCCACAGCTCTCTGCTATCCCAGCCCTGGGCTCCCTCCCTCACACCCAGCTCTGCCAGTGCCCACAGCTCTCTGTTATCCCAGCCCTGGGCTCCCTCCCTCACACCCAGCTCTGCCAGTGCCCACAGCCCTCTGTTATCCCAGCCCTGGGCTCCCTCCCTCACACCCAGCTCTGCCGGTGCCCACAGCCCTCTGCTATCCCAGCCCTGGGCTCCCTCCCTCACACCCAGCTCTGCCGGTGCCCACAGCCCTCTGCTATCCCAGCCCTGGGCTCCCTCCCTCCCTCACACCCAGCTCTGCCAGTGCCCACAGCCCTCTGTTATCCCAGCCCTGGGCTCCCTCCCTCACACCCAGCTCTGCCAGTGCCCACAGCTCTCTGTTATCCCAGCCCTGGGCTCCCTCCCTCCCTCACACCCAGCTCTGCCAGTGCCCACAGCCCTCTGTTATCCCAGCCCTGGGCTCCCTCCCTCCCTCACACCCAGCTCTGCCAGTGCCCACAGCCCTGTGCTATCCCAGCCCTGGGCTCCCTCCCTCACACCCAGCTCTGCCGGTGCCCACAGCCCTCTGTTATCCCAGCCCTGGTCTCCCTCCCTCACACCCAGCTCTGCCAGTGCCCACAGCTCTCTGTTATCCCAGCCCTGGGCTCCCTCCCTCCCTCACACCCAGCTCTGCCAGTGCCCACAGCCCTGTGCTATCCCAGCCCTGGGCTCCCTCCCTCACACCCAGCTCTGCCGGTGCCCACAGCCCTCTGTTATCCCAGCCCTGGTCTCCCTCCCTCACACCCAGCTCTGCCAGTGCCCACAGCTCTCTGCTATCCCAGCCCTGGGCTCCCTCCCTCACACCCAGCTCTGCCAGTGCCCACAGCTCTCTGTTATCCCAGCCCTGGGCTCCCTCCCTCACACCCAGCTCTGCCAGTGCCTACAGCCCTCTGTTATCCCAGCCCTGGTCTCCCTCCCTCACACCCAGCTCTGCTAGTGCCCAGAGCTCTCTGTTATCCCAGCCCTGGGCTCCCTCCCTCCCTCACACCCAGCTCTGCCAGTGCCCACAGCTCTCTGTTATCCCAGCCCTGGGCTCCCTCCCTCACACCCAGCTCTGCCAGTGCCTACAGCCCTCTGTTATCCCAGCCCTGGTCTCCCTCCCTCACACCCAGCTCTGCTAGTGCCCACAGCCCTCTGCTATCCCAGCCCTGGGCTCCCTCCCTCACACCCAGCTCTGCCAGTGCCCACAGCCCTCTGTTATCCCAGCCCTGGGCTCCCTCCCTCCCTCACACCCAGCTCTGCCAGTGCCCACAGCCCTCTGCTATCCCAGCCCTGGGCTCCCTCCCTCCCTCACACCCAGCTCTGCCAGTGCCCACAGCCCTCTGTTATCCCAGCCCTGGGCTCCCTCTCTCACACCCAGCTCTGCTAGTGCCCACAGCCCTCTGCTATCCCAGCCCTGGGCTCCCTCCCTCACACCCAGCTCTGCCAGTGCCCACAGCTCTCTGCTATCCCAGCCCTGGGCTCCCTCCCTCACACCCAGCTCTGCTAGTTCCCACAGCTCTCTGCTATCCCAGCCCTGGGCTCCCTCCCTCCCTCACACCCAGCTCTGCCAGTGCCCACAGCTCTCTGTTATCCCAGCCCTGGGCTCCCTCCCTCCCTCACACCCAGCTCTGCCAGTGCCCACAGCTCTCTGTTATCCCAGCCCTGGTCTCCCTCCCTCACACCCAGCTCTGCCAGTGCCCACAGCTCTCTGCTATCCCAGCCCTGGTCTCCCTCCCTCCCTCACACCCAGCTCTGCCAGTGCCCACAGCCCTGTGCTATCCCAGCCCTGGGCTCCCTCCCTCACACCCAGCTCTGCCAGTGCCCACAGCCCTCTGCTATCCCAGCCCTGGGCTCCCTCCCTCACACCCACCTCTGCCGGTGCCCAGCTCTCTGTTATCCTCTCTGTTATCCCAGTCTGGACGCTTATCGACCCTCTTGTGCCGCAGTGTATGGTTGTTTTGTGATGGGGAAACTGGAGTCTCGGCTCGGAGCCTAATCTGCCCTTCTCTCATGATCTGGGGAGGTGCCCAGAGCCTGTGTTAGCCGTTTCTCTTAGTTGCTGGTGGACCTTTCTCTCCTCCACGTGCCATGCCTGGTGACACCTTCCGCTCCTTGCTAGGTATTCTCCCTGGCCCTCCTCGCTCCCCGGTTCCCTGTGCAGACACCCATGCTGGTGACCTGAGCCGGGAGGCTGCTCCTTGTCCCCTCTCACAGTCCCCAGTCTCGCTGCCTGTCCCTAGGGTGAGCAGAGCTCAGCCGGGTCTGATCTCCCTGGCCTGCTTAGGACCTCTGCCTCTTCCGGCACTAGGTGCTCCGTCAAGGCCATTGGGGCAGCCATTGGGGCCCGGCAGTGGAAGAAGGCCATTTACATCCTGGATTCACAAGAGAAAAGGATAGCAGCCAAGTACTACCCCAGGATCGCCCAGCACTACGCTGCCTTGCAGGAGTACCAGGTGAGACGCCGGCTCCCAGCATCTCCCAGCCCCGCAACAGCCAGAGATGACTCACCTGCTGTCCTCTTCCCCCACAGATCGCAGAGGAGCTGTACATCAAAGGAGATCGGCCCAAGGATGCTATTGACATGTACACGCAGGCGGGGCTCTGGGAGCAGGCACACAAGGTATGGATAGCAAAAAAGAAAAATAAGAAAAATACTTGTGGCACCTTAGAGACTAACAAATTTATTTCAGCATAAGCTTTCGTGGCTTAAGAACCCACTTCATCAGACGCATGGAATGGAACATACAGTGAACAGATATTTATACATTCAGAGAAACATGAAAAGGCGGGAGTGTCTATATCAATGTTAAGAGGCTAATTAATTGAAAGGAACAGTTATCAGTAGGAAAGAAACTTTTGAAGTGATAATCAACATGGCCCATTACAGACAGTTGACACAAAGGTGTTAAGCAAAACGAAAATAAGGAAGAAAAACTTGTAGCACCTTAGAGACTAACAAATTTATTTCAGCATAAGCTTTCGTGGGTTAGAACCCACTTCATCGGATGTTAAGGGTGTTTGAGGAGGGGAAATAAATTCAATTAACGTAATGACCGAGCCATTCACAGTCAATATTCAAGCCTAAGGTAATGGTATCTCAGTTTGGTAGGGATAGAGGCTGAGAGCGGCTGAGTCTCTTGGGCCCTGCTCCCCACCTTCCAAAGCAGTAAATGTCTCCTAGTGCCTGGGCAGTGCTCTGTTCCCCAAGGTCGTTGCAGGTGGGAACTGTGAGCTCCCAGCCACTGCTCCCTGTGCCCTGTCTGTGTCTCCCTCCACTTCCGGCTCTGGCCTGAATAACAGCACTTCTGAAAAGGACTGGGCAACCCCTGGGCTCAGCCCTGCTCTCGCTGAGCTGCCTGACCAAGCGCCTGCAGTCTGCTGTGGATGCAGCATCCGCACCCCGGGGGGAGAGGGGTCAGTGTCTGTCTGCAAACCATCCAAAATGGAGACCAGCGATATTGGCCATGGCCACGGCCACCAGCATGTGCAGAGTGCTCCGTGGGTGCCTGGAATCAGAGCCTAGGGCTTCTGAGCTGAGCCCCCACCCCCACCCCCTCTGGTATTTCCCGGGGGGAATGTCTGGGTTTCTATGCCGTGGCCTGCCTGGCTAGCTCACCAGGGAGCCAGAGCAGATCTGTGAGGGGGTTGGGGGGTCTCTCCCCAAATTCTCATTATCCCCTTTACGCTGAGGTTGCTGGGTACGGGGCTGGAACCTGTTTCGTGTCTCCCTGCAGCTGGCGACCAAGTGCATGAGGCAGGAAGATGTGTCTGTGCTCTACATCACCCAGGCACAAGAGATGGAAAAGCAGGGCAAATACAAAGAAGCAGAGCGGTGAGTGTCTACCTGAACACCATGGGTGGGGGGGCTAGGCCTCAGTAGCCCCATGGGACTTGGAGTAGGGCAGGGCTGGGTCTCTCCAGAGTCCAGTCCCCAGCCAGGCCTGCCAGGAATGTGCCCTAGGAGTCTTGCTGTGAGGTTGGTTTTCTGATGGGAGGACAAAGGCGCTTTCCTGGGCCTGGAGGGGAGTTCCGGGCTGAGGGTGGGGAATAGAAACCCCCTGCAGGTCACATGTTACCGCTCAGCCACATGACCCCTGAGCCATCTCACATGCCTCTGTAGCCCCAGGCAACCCTGCCAGGCTGCCCTGTCCTAACTTCTCCCCAGCCGTGGGAGGCTGGTGGCTGGGCCAGCAGCTCTCATTACAAACTTTGGGCTGGGTGTTCCCCTGTGTGGCACCTGTAACCGTTCCCTGCCTGGCTCTGAGCCCTGCTGCTGCCACTCCACGTTTCTGGGGGGGCCCTGCGAGGCCATGCAGCATGTCTCCCAGGGCAAGGAGAAGGGACTGTTCCCTGTGCAGGGGCAGAATGCACTGGCCTTGCCATGGGCCCAGGCACTGCAGTTACTTTTCCAGATTTCTCTCTTCCATTTTTCTTAACCACAGCAGCCGGTGGGATTTTTCTGGGGTTTCCCCCAAATCAAGTCTCCTTTCCTGCTCTGGGACCAGTCAGGAACGCCCCACCCTCTCTCCCCTGGTTCTGTGGAGGGCTCCTTGGAGGAACAGAGAGTGATGAGATCTTTCTCAGCCCTTCTGAAGGGACTCTGGCTCTTCTCTCCCAAGTGCTTGTTCTAGATTCATAGATTCATAGATTCTAGGGCTGGAAGGGACCTCGAGAGGTCATCGAGTCCAGCCCCCTGCCCTCATGGCAGCTAAAGCTCTCCCCTCAGTGAGTGTGGGGTTTGATCTCTGGCGCCTGCTCTCCCACCGTCCACGCAGCTCTCCCGCCAAAGAAGAGGAACTGGGACTGAGATTTCTGTTCTATAAAAAACGAGCAGGGGGACCCTGACAGGCCTCTGGGTACACGAGAGAGAGGCCAGAAGTTCACCAACCCAGTGGGGAATTCTGCAGGGCAGCGCCAGGCCACTGGCAACCTCCAGCTGTGACGTTGGCATGATTCCTAGGGTTGGAGCCGTTGTACAGTTTGTGCATCTGTTTGCACATGGGCAGAGAGGAGCATGACCAGATCCAGTGGCTGGCTCAGGAGGGTGGTCGGGGCCTTTTCCCTCCAGTGAGTGCCAGCTCCTATCTTATCCCAGCTTGAGGGACTGGCTGGCTGGGGGATTGGGAATGCAATACAAGGCCTTTCTCCATTACGGGCACTGGCTCTGGTCAGCCCCAGGACAGGACTGCCGAGGGGGTGGTGGGAAATGGGATACTGGGCCATTCCCATGTAAGTCACCAGGTCCAATCGATCCCAGGGTAGTAGTGACATAAACGCTTCAGTGGGCTAAACGAAGTGCGCTGCGGCCCACACCACCAAGCCGTCATCAACCACTGGGACTGCTGGCAGCCTCAGCAGGGCGGCCAAGGCATGACTGGCTCCCAGAGAGGCAGGAGGGTCCCTCCGGGGGAGAGCTGAGGCAGACTGGTAGGGACAGGATGGGAAGGTAGCCTGGCCATCGCCTGTGTGGGTAGGTTACATGGAGCCGTCCATCTCCACAGCACTTAGTCCCACACCTTTCATCAGCACGACATGCCGTGCACCATTTCCTGTCTGATGAGCATTCAGCCCATGCCCTGCTCCGGCTGGCCTGGGAGCAGACAGGTTCTTGGGCCTCGCCCGGAGACAGAGTCTGCGCCTGTGTCCCGGGGGCCTGGCCCAGCAATAGAGTCTGCGCCTGTGTCCCGGGGGCCTGGCCCAGCAATAGAGTCTGCGCCTGTGTCCCAGGGCCTGGCCCAGTGACAGAGTCTGCGCCTGTGTCCCAGGGCCTGGCCCAGTGACAGAGTCTGCGCCTGTGTCCCGGGGGCCGGGCCCAGCAACAGAGTCTGCGCCTGTGTCCCGGGGGCCTGGCCCAGCAATAGAGTCTGCGCCTGTGTCCCGGGGGCCTGGCCCAGCAATAGAGTCTGCGCCTGTGTCCCAGGGCCTGGCCCAGTGACAGAGTCTGCGCCTGTGTCCCAGGGCCTGGCCCAGTGACAGAGTCTGCGCCTGTGTCCCGGGGGCCGGGCCCAGCAACAGAGTCTGCGCCTGTGTCTCGGGGGCCTGGCCCAGCAATAGAGTCTGCGCCTGTGTCCCCGGGGCCTGGCCCAGCGACAGAGTCTGCGCCTGTGTCCCGGGGGCCGGGCCCAGCGACAGAGTCTGCGCCTGCGTCCCGGGGCCGGGCCCAGCGACAGAGTCTGCGCCTGCGTCCCGGGGGCCTGGCCCAGCGACAGAGTCTGCGCCTGCGTCCCGGGGGCCTGGCCCAGCGACAGAGTCTGCGCCTGCGTCCCGGGGGCCTGGCCCAGCGACAGAGTCTGCGCCTGCGTCCCGGGGGCCTGGCCCAGCGACAGAGTCTGCGCCTGCGTCCCGGGGGCCTGGCCCAGCGACAGAGTCTGCGCCTGTGTCCCGGGGGCCTGGCCCAGCGACAGAGTCTGTGCCTGTGTCCTGGGGCCTGGCCCAGCGACAGAGTCTGCGCCTGTGTCCCGGGGCCTGGCCCAGCGACAGAGTCTGCGCCTGTGTCCCGGGGGCCTGGCCCAGCGACAGAATCTGCGCCTGTGTCCCGGGGGCCTGGCCCAGCGACAGAGTCCGCGCCTGTGTCCCGGGGGCCTGGCCCAGCGACAAAGTCCGCGCCTGTGTCCCGGGGGCCTGGCCCAGCGACAGAGTCTGCGCCTGTGTCCCGGGGGCCTGGCCCCGTAACAGAGTCTGCGCCTGTGTCCCGGGGGCCTGGCCCCGTAACAGAGTCTGCGCCTGTGTCCCGGGGGCCTGGCCCAGCGACAGAGTCTGCGCCTGTGTCCCGGGGGCCGGGCCCAGCGACAGAGTCTGCGCCTGTGTCCCGGGGGCCTGGCCCAGCGACAAAGTCCGCGCCTGTGTCCCGGGGGCCTGGCCCAGCGACAGAGTCTGCGCCTGTGTCCCGGGGGCCTGGCCCCGTAACAGAGTCTGCGCCTGTGTCCCGGGGGCCTGGCCCCGTAACAGAGTCTGCGCCTGTGTCCCGGGGGCCTGGCCCCGTAACAGAGTCTGCGCCTGTGTCCCGGGGGCCTGGCCCCGTAACAGAGTCTGCGCCTGTGTCCCGGGGGCCCGGCCCCGTAACAGAGTCTGCGCCTGTGTCCCGGGGGCCGGGCCCAGCGACAGAGTCTGCGCCTGTGTCCCGGGGCCTGGCCCAGCGACAGAGTCTGCGCCTGTGTCCCGGGGGCCTGGCCCAGCGACAGAGTCTGCGCCTGTGTCCCGGGACCGGGCCCAGCGACAGAGTCTGCGCCTGTGTCCCGGGACCGGGCCCAGCGACAGAGTCTGCGCCTGTGTCCCGGGGGCCGGGCCCAGTGACAGAGTCTGCGCCTGTGTCCCGGGGGCCTGGCCCAGGGACAGAGTCTGCGCCTGTGTCCCGGGGGCCTGGGCAAGTGACAGAGTCTGCGCCTGTGTCCCGGGGGCCTGGCCCAGCGGCAGAGTCTGCGCCTGTGTCCCGGGGGCCTGGCCCAGCGGCAGAGTCTGCGCCTGTGTCCCGGGGGCCTGGCCCAGCGGCAGAGTCTGCGCCTGTGTCCCCGGGGCCTGGCCCAGTGACAGAGTCTGCGCCTGTGTCCCGGGGGCCTGGCCCAGCGACAGAGTCTGCGCCTGTGTCCCGGGGGCCTGGCCCAGCGACAGAGTCTGCGCCTGTGTCCCGGGGGCCTGGCCCAGCGACAGAGTCTGCGCCTGTGTCCCGGGGCCTGGCCCGGAGACAGAGTCTGCGCCTGTGTCCCTGGGCCTGGCCCAGTGGCAGAGTCTGCGCCTGTGTCCCGGGGCCTGGCCCAGCGACAGAGTTTGCGCCTGTGTCCCGGGGGCCGGGCCCAGCGACAGAGTCTGCGCCTGTGTCCCGGGGGCCTGGCCCAGCGACAGAGTCTGCGCCTGTGTCCCGGGGGCCTGGCCCAGCGACAGAGTCTGCGCCTGTGTCCCGGGCCCGGCCTAGTGGTAGTACAGTCTGCGCCTGTGTCCCGGGCCTGGCCCAGTGGGAGTACAGTCTGCGCCTGTGTCCCAGGCCTGGCCAGTGGTAGTGCAGTCTGCGCCTGTGTCCCGGGCCTGGCCCAGCAGCAGTCTCAGTGTTTCCGTGCTTGTGTTCTCAGGCTGTACATCACGGTGGAGGAGCCTGACCTGGCCATCACCATGTATAAAAAGTGTAAGATGTATGATGAGATGATTTGCCTGGTAGCAAAGTACCACAAGGACTTGCTGAGTGACACACACCTGCATCTGGGGAAGGTAAATCTCTCGCGGTGTGGGCAAGGATCTGTCATCCCAGCGGGAGGGCTAGAGACACTCCCTAATGCACCGCCTCCTATTACAGGAGCTGGAGACTGAGGGCCGCTGGCAGGAGGCTGAGTACCACTACCTGGAAGCCAAGGACTGGAAGGCCACAGTGAACATGTACAGAGTGAATGACATGTGGGAGGAAGCGTACAGGGTAACAGCAGCTCTTTAACCGAGGACAGGGCATGGCACCAGCAGGTCCCCGCTTGTGTCTAGCCACAGTGTTGCCGGCAGCACTGCAAGTCCCAGCATGCACTGCTCCCCACTGGTCTGAACATAGCCCGAGTGTGGTGATGGATGAGGCGCTTGGGTCAGGATGGAGCATTGCATGCTGGGATCCACGTTGGCTGAGTGAGCGAGGCAGGGAGGTCTCTGCATTCTGTCCCCTGCAGGTCCTTGCCTCCTCACCACGCCACAGGGAGGCCGTGACTTGGGGAAGGGTCTCTGTGTTGGGGAGGGAGCCACGGATTCAGCTTGCTCCAGCAAGCAGCCCCCTGGGAGATTCAGCTGGTCCTTCAGCTCTGTTTGCTTTGGACAGGTAGCCAAGGCCCACGGGGGGGCGAATTCCTACAAGCATGTGGCCTATCTGTGGGCAAAGAGCCTCGGAGGGGAAGCTGCCGTGAAACTCCTCAATAAGTTTGGACTCCTGGAAATGGCCATCGACCATGCAGCAGACAATGGGTGAGTGTCCTGAGCCTGGGAGCTCGCCTCCTGGCACAGGGAGAGCAAAGCTGGGCTGGGGAATGCGCTTTACTCACAGCAGCTACAGGCCCCAGGACGGAGGCTCCCTCTCATCCCAAGGAGACCGAGGAGGAGCTGCTGTGTGGCCTCTGCCCACCTCCCATCCCTGGGGGGCTGGGAAGGAGCTTTTCCCGTCTTGCCTTGAGGGAGGTGAGGCCTTGCAGGGCTTCCATCTGCAGGGGCAGGGGCCAAGTCACCAGCAGCATCACAAGCTACCACCCGCCGGGGCATCCTCCTGTCACAGCATCAGCCCCTGCCCTGCCCTCTCACTGCCTGCACCATCGGTCACCACAGCCCTCTCCTAGGCCGGGGTCCCAGCCCCACAAGCCTCCCACCTCGCCCCGGGTTCTGCCTGCCAGCACCAGCCCTTCCCCTCCCGTCCACTGTGCAGGAGGCGTGGCCAGTCTCTGCCCCACGGGGGGCGCAGCCAGGACCTAGCTCGGCTTACCTCGTCCCTCTCCTCTCTTCACAGCGTCTTTGACTTCGCGTTCGAACTGGCCCGGCTCTCGCTGAAGCAGAAGACACCCGAGATCCACTTCAAGTACGCCATGTTCCTGGAGGACGAGGTACAACCCCAGTGCCACGCCCTGCACTGTGCCCAGGCTGCAGAGCGCTCGCCCGGGGGCCTGGCTCGGCCGCCTCCGCAGGGAAGTGGCGTGGCTGCGGCTCGGAGCCCGGAGCGTGTAAGCGGCTGTGTGAAGCCCTTGCCCCTCCTGGCCGGGGGTGAGGAGCGGGAGGCCACAGTGCCTAAGCAGATTGCTCTCCTCTGTCCTAGGGCAAGTTCGAAGAGGCTGAGGCTGAATTCATTCAAGCTGGGAAGCCCAAGGAAGCGGTGCTAATGTGAGTGCCCCCTGCTGACTGAATCCAGGTTCCAGGCCAGGGGGGCTTGCTCCCCTGCCTGACCCCAGCCTGGCAGCTCTTCTCTCCAGTCGTCTCATGCTCCCGCCGCCCCCCCCCACCCCTCCCAATCTGCTGGACCCAGGCTGGCATGTCTCATTGGCTCCCCAGGTTTGTCCACAACCAGAACTGGGACGCTGCCCAGCGCGTGGCTGAGGCCCACGACCCGGACAGCGTGGCTGACGTGCTCGTGGGGCAGGCCCGCTTTGCCTTTGAGCAGAAGGAATTCCAGAAGGCAGAGGCCTTCCTACTGCGGGCCCAGCGGCCGGAGCTGGCCGTGAAATATTACAAGGTGGGTGTGGCCAGTGGCAACGTTGCTTCACCCCCGAGAGCTCAGTGTCTGGGTGGGGAACACCCCCCCATTCCTCCCCCAGAGCTCAGTGTCTGGGTGGGGAACCCCCCCATCATCCCCCCGAGAGCTCAATGTCTTGGCGGGGAACCCCCCCCCATCATCCCCCCGAGAGCTCAATGTCTTGGCGGGGAACCCCCCCATCATCCCTCCGAGAGCTCAGTGTCTTGGCAGGGAACCCCCCCCATCATCCCTCCGAGAGCTCAGTGTCTTGGCAGGGAACCCCCCCCATCATCCCCCCCCCCGAGAGCTCAGTGTCTGGGTGGGGAACCCCCGCATCATCCCCCCAAGAGCTCAATGTCTTGGCGGGGAACCCCCCCACATCATCCCTCTGAGAGCTCAGTGTCTTGGCGGGGAACCCCCCCCATCATCCCTCCGAGAGCTCAGTGTCTTGGCGGGGAACCCCCCCCCATCATCCCCCCCCGAGAGCTCAGTGTCTGGGTGGGGAACCCCCCCATCATCCCCCCGAGAGCTCAGTGTCTGGGCGGGGAACCCCCCCATCATCCCCCCGAGAGCTCAATGTCTTGGTGGGGAACCCCCCCCACCATCCCCCCCAGAGCTCAATGTGTTGGCGGGGAACCCCCCCCCCCCATTCCTCCCCCAGAGCTCAGTGTCTGGGTGGGGAACCCCCCCATCATCCCCCGAGAGCTCAGTGTCTGGGTGGGGAACCCCCCCACCATCCCCCCGAGAGCTCAGTGTCTGGGCGGGGAACCCCCCCACCATCCCCCCGAGAGCTCAGTGTCTGGGGTGGGGAACCCCCCCATCATCCCCCTCCGAGAGCTCAGTGTCTGGGTGGGGAACCCTCCCACCATCCCCCCCAGAGCTCAATGTCTGGGCGGGGAACCCCCCACATTCCTCCCCCAGAGCTCAGTATCTGGGTGGGGAACACCCCCCCCATCTTTCCCCCCAAGAGCTCAGTGTCTGGGCGGGGAACCTCCCGTTCCCCTCCGTTCCCCTCCCCCATTCCCATACGAGAGCTCAGTGTCTGGGCGGGGACCCCCCCCCCCCCGTTCCTCCCCCATTCCCATACGAGAGCTCAGTGTTTGGATGAGGAACCACCTCTCCAGTCCCCCCGTCCACCCCCCCCCCCCCCAAGAGCTCAGGGTCTAGGCCTCGAACCTACAACCCCTGCCCTGTAAGTAGCTGTGGGAGACTGGTGGGTGCCCCCTCCTCAGGTGTAGCTGTGAGGGGGCGGGGGGGATCAGGAGGGGCTATGGTGTCCCCGCCATGGTAGTAGCAGTGAGGGGCTGGACCGGGAGGCCTGGATCAGCCCTGGGGTGCCTGGGAGCCCAGCAGGCCGAGCAAAGACCCTCCCCACTCTGGCCCTGGTGTGTTTGGCGCAGGACGCCGGCATGTGGAGCGACGCCCTGCGGACCTGTAAGGAGTACGTCCCCAGCCGGCTGGAGGCGCTGCAGGAGGAGTACGACAGGGAGGCTGTCAAGAAAGGGACCAGGTAGGCCAAGGCTGTTCGGCTGGGGGTGCTGGACTGAGCCAGTGCAGGGACATCCAGAGCTTGGCTGAGTTCCCTGCTCCCTGTGGCGGGGCCCCAGAGCCCGTTGCTGCTGCCTCCCTGAGCAGCGGGTGGGGGCAGGAGACAGCACCAGCTGAACCTCTCTCCATCCCTGCACCTGCCTCCCTGTGTCTGAAGGGCTCATGCCCAGGCCTGGCCCCGCCAGGATCCCTGTGTGACAGGTTGGTATCACAGAAACCACCTTGGAGCTGCCACCTGGTGTGCCAAAGCTACTTCTGCCCCTGCTTTCCTGCCTCTTCCAGCTTGGGACTCCCGAATCCTGTCTGTTTTGAGCCAGATCCGCTGATCTGCTGCAAACCCAGACCCAGGTCTGAACCACGTCCACTAACAGCTGTAGGCCTGCCTGGAAGCAGCTCAAGAAGTGCTCTTGCATTTGACACCCAGGTGCCCAACTCCCAGTGGGGTTCAAACCCTGAATAATCCATTTTACCCTATATAAAGCTTATACAGGGTAAACTCATAAATAGTTCACCTTCTATTTCAAAGATAGAAAGATATGCACAGCTTCCCCCCCCCCCCCCCCCAGGTACTAACACATACTCCAGGTAATTTAATAAGTAAGAAGTGATTTTAATAAGTACAGAAAGTAGGATTTAAGTGATTCCAAGTAGTTACAGACAGAACAAAGTGAATTACTAAGTAAAATAAAATAAAACATGCACATCTCTGTCTAATCAAACTCAACACAGATAAAAACCTCACCAGTTCCAGTCTCTTTCTTTTACAGGCTGTAGAACTCCTAGCCTGGGTCCAGCAATCGCTCACACCCCCTATTGTCTTTGTCCTTTGTTCAGTCTTTTTCAGGTATGTCCTTGGGGGGTGGAGAGCCTCTCTCTTTAGCCAGCTGAAGACAAAATGGAGGGGTCTTCCAAGGGTTTAAATAGACTTTCCCCCACTCCCTGTGTAGCATCATGTTACCCTGGAGTTTTGGGATCACATGGGCAAGTCACCTGTCCATGCACCCTAACCAGTCCAACCAGTCACATTCCTGGCCAAGCTCAGATGTGGATTGGGGTCTGCACCTCCTATTGTCTGTGTAAGGGTTTCTTGATTGGTCTCATTACATGCACATACCTTTCTCAAGACATGATCCCAAGCTCTTACAAAGACTATGTATAAAACCAGCAAATATACAACCAATATTCATAACTCCAACTACAACAATGATACATGCATACAAACAGGAGGAATAGATTCAGTAGATCATAACTTTTACAGAGATCTGTTACATGGCACATGTAGCATAAAACATATTCCAGTTACATCATGTATACATTTATAAGCCTCTCCCCCATAAAGTTTCATTGGGGACACCATCACACCCTGCGCCATCTCCCCGTGCCCAGCATGGGCTCACGGCCTGTGTTGGTTCTGGCAGAGGCGTGGAGGGTATGCTGGAGCAGGCCCGGCAGTGGGAGCAAGCTGGGGAATACGCCAGGGCTGTGGACTGCTACCTGAAGGTACAGGATCCCAGTAACAGCCCGCTGGTGGAGAAGTGCTGGCTGAAGGTAAGTCCTGAGCCCCCGCCCCGCCTCTGGTACCCCAGGGGCCCCACCATACACTGGCTCCCTCACCCCAAAGAGACACCGTGCCCAACCCCCAAGCGTCTCTGGGAGCTTCAGGCTGACTGAGACCCGAGAGATGAGCTGGGCCCCAGTGACCCATTGAGGGCTGTGCCCTGAACAACCCCATCCCCTGGCTGTCCCCGATGGGGCCCCTCCCCCCAATCTCAGAGCCGGGGCCTGGCTCTCCCCGATGGGGCCTCTCCCCCCAATCTCAGGGCCGGGGCCCGGCTCTTCCCGACGGGGCCCCTCCCCCCCAATCTCAGGGCCGGGGCCCGGCTCTTCCCGACGGGGCCCCTCCCCCCCAATCTCAGGGCTGGGGCCCAGCTCTCCCCGACGGGGCCTCTCCCCCCAATCTCAGGGCTGGGGCCTGGCTCTCCCTGACGGGGCCCCTCCCTCCAGACAGCTCCCGTCCCTTGCACCGCTGATGCCTTTTGCCCTGCAGGCTGCTGAGCTGGCGATTAAATTCTTGGGCCAGCCCCGGAGTGTGGAGGTGACGCAGCTGGTGGGACCCCAGCTGGTGGCCATGAAGAAGTACAGCACGGTAGGGCTGCTGCTGTCAGCGCAGGCTGAAGGGAGTGTTGATGTCGGGGGAGTGGAAGGTGAAGGGGTGACTTGGTTACAGTCTGTGAGTACCTACATGGGGAACAAACATTTAACAACGTCCTCGTCAGTCTAGCAGAGACGGCTAACACAGCCCATGGCTGGAAGCTGGAGCTAGAATTCAGACTGGCAATAAAGTGTGAATGTTTAGCTGTGAGAGTCATTAACTACTGGAACAACGTGCCAAGAGTCGTGGCACCCTGATTTCCCACCTCGTCTCCAGATAAGGAGCCCAAAAGGGTCTGGGGCGGAATGACGCATCCCCGCCTTCTGTCCACCAATTACGTTTCATTTCCCACACCCCGGTTTGTGTCCATTGATTTCAGATTCCATTTTCCTTTGCTTCTCAGACACCAGCACAGCACAGCCCTTGGGCGGGATCAGGAGCCCCTTTGGTGGGACAGGCCACTCTGTCTTTGATCTTTGCGGACTTGTATAAACAGCTTTCTGTATCTGCTAGAATTGGACACTGTAGGGTCCAGGCCTCTGCACAACAGCGGGGGAAGTGAGGCGGGAGGGCTGGCGGCGGTGCAGTCTCTGCGTGCTGACCGGGGGGCGAGAAGGGAAGTGGGCATCATGTCCCAGAGAAGGAGGCGGGTGCCTTCCTGAGGCTAGGGGTGTGAAATATGGGGTGATCCAATCGCCATAGTGTGTTTGGACTTTCAGAAAGCCTTTGACAAGGTCCCACACCAAAGGCTCATGAGCAAAGTAAGGAGTCATGGGGGTAAGAGGGAAAGTCCTCTCATGGATGGGTAACTGGTTACAGGATGGGAAACAGAGTAGGAATTAGTGGCCAGTCTTCACAATGGAGACAGGTAAATAGCAGGGCCCCTGCTATTTCCCAGTTCATACATGATCTGGGAAAAGGGGGTGAACAGTGAGGTGGCCACATTTGCAAATGATACAAAATTCACTCCCCCGAAGCCTCCGGCATTGGCCTGTGTCGGCAGACAGGACCTGGGCTAAACGCAGCCTTGCTCTGACCCAGTGTGGCCATTCTGCTGTTCTCGTTTTGTGGAGCATGTTTCAGTCGTGCCCAGAGGCTGCAGTCAGGGCTCTGGCCCATGGTGTGGGCTCCATACGAGTGGGCGCAGATGGCCTCTGGCCTTGGAGCCCCAGGTGACAATGCCCAAGCGTGACTCTGCTCCGGTCCTGCAGGCAGCTGAGCTCTACCTCAACCTGGACCTCATCCGAGAAGCCATCGATGCCTTCATTGAGGGTGAGGAATGGAACAAGGCAAAACGTGTGGCCAAGGAACTCGACCCCAGGTAACCTTTGGGCCTGGTCCTCCCCACTGCCCCCTGCAGGTTCCCCTCCGTCCTGTCCTCCCCACACTGCCCCCTGCAGGTTCCCCTCCATTCTGTCCCCCCACACTGCCCCCTGCAGGTTCCCCTCCGTCCTGTCCTCCCCACACTGCCCCCTGCAGGTTCCCCTCCGTCCTGTCCTCCCCACACTGCCCCCTGCAGGTTCCCCTCCGTCCTGTCCTCCCCACACTGCCCCCTGCAGGTTCCCCTTCATTCTGTCCCCCCACACTGCCCCCTGCAGGTTCCCCTCCGTCCTGTTCCCCCCACACTGCCCCCTGCAGGTTCCCCTCCATTCTGTCCCCCCACACTCCCCCTGCAGGTTCCCCTCCATTCTGTCCCCCCACATTCCCCCTGCAGCTTCCCCTCCGTCCTGTCCCCCCACACTGCCCCCTGCAGCTCCCCCTCTGTCCTGTCCCCCCACACTGCCCCCTGCAGGTTCCCCTCCGTCCTGTCCCCCCACGCTGCCCCCTGCAGCTTCCCCTCCGTCCTGTTCCCCCCACACTGCCCCCTGCAGCTTCCCCTCCGTCCTGTTCCCCCCACACTGACCCCTGCAGGTTCCCCTCCATCCTGTCCCCCCCCCACTGCCCCTTGCAGGTTCCCCTCCGTCCTGTCCTCCCCACACTGCCCCCTGCAGGTTCTCCTCTGTCCTGTCCCCCCCTGACTGCCCCCTGCAGCTTCCCCTCCATCCTGTCCCCCAACTGCCCTGCAGGTTCTCCTCTGTCCTGTCCTCCCCTCACTGCCCCCTGCAGGTTCTCCTCTGTCCTGTCCCCCCACACTGCCCCCTGCAGCTTTCCCTCCATCCTGTCCCCCCACACTGCCCCCTGCAGGTTCCCCTCCAGCCTGTCCCCCCACACTGCCCCCTGCAGGTTCCCCTCCGTCCTGTCCTCCCCTCACTGCCCCCTGCAGGTTCTCCTCTGTCCTGTCCTCCCCACACTGCCCCCCTGCAGGTTCCCCTCCGTCCTGTCCTCCCCACACTGCCCCCTGCAGGTTCCCCTCCGTCCTGTCCTCCCCACACTGCCCCCTGCAGGTTCCCCTCCATCCTGTCCCCCCACACTGCCCCCTGCAGGTTCCCCTCCGTCCTGTCCTCCCCTCACTGCCCCCTGCAGGTTCCCCTCCGTCCTGTCCTCCCCACACTGCCCCCTGCAGGTTCCCCTCCGTCCTGTTCCCCCGTCACTGCCCCCTGCAGCTTCCCCTCCGTCCTGTCCCCCAACTGCCCTGCAGGTTCTCCTCTGTCCTGTCCCCCCCTCACTGCCCCCTGCAGGTTCTCCTCTGTCCTGTCCCCCCACACTGCCCCCAGCAGCTTCCCCTCCGTCCTGTCCCCCCCACACTACCCCCTGCAGGTTCCCCTCCGTCCTGTCCTCCCCTCACTGCCCCCTGCAGGTTCTCCTCTGTCCTGTCCTCCCCACACTGCCCCCTGCAGGTTCCCCTCCGTCCTGTCCCCCCACACTGCCCCCTGCAGCTTCCTCTCCGTCCTGTCCCCCCCTCACTGCCCCCTGCAGCTTCCCCTCTGTCCTGTCCCGTCCCCCGCTCCCCCAGACTGCACCCTGCTGGTTCCCCTCTTTCCCCTCACCCGCCCCTTACTGTCCCCCAGTCACCTTCAGCCCCATTTCCCCCTACCGCCCTTAAGGCACTTTCAGTCCTCCCCTCCCCTCCCCTTTTGCCTGTCTCCATCCCCTCCCACCCAGAGTGCTCTTGGTCCTGTCTCCCTGTGCGCAGTTTTCTACTGGCTTCCTCCCAGGCGCCTCCGTCCCTCCTCCCTCCCCTCGCAGCCTCCTGCCACGGGCTGGGATGTCTGTCTGCCCTCACCTCCAGGTGCCACAAGGACCTGCTCCTCCTCCAGGGTCCTGCTCCTCACAGGACCATGGCAGACGCACCCCAGCTGGGTCGCTCCTTGTCCCTGTCACTGCAGCTGCAGTGGGACCCCTGCTGGGCCCCTGAGCTCCACTCTGGGCACCTCCCCATGGTGGCCATAGGGCACCCTTGGTTTGGCTGCCAACAAAGTCTCCTTCCGCCCAGCAGGTCGGAGGAGTACGTGGACCAGCGCTATAAGGAGTATTTAAAGAATCAGGGCAAAGTGGATTCGGTAAGAATGTTTTTGTCTGGGGCTGGGTAGGGGGCAGGTCATTCTGTGCCCAAGGGGCCCTCCCATGGGTCAGGCAAGGGGACGGGGTCGTTCTGTGCCCAAGGGGCCCTCCCATGGGCTGGGTGAGGGGCCGGGGTCATTCTGTGCCCAAGGGGCCCTCAAATGGGTCAGGCAAGGGGACGGGGTCGTTCTGTGCCCAAGGGGCCCTCCCATGGGCTGGGTGAGGGGACGGGGTCATTCTGTGCCCAAGGGGCCCTCCCATGGGTCAGGCAAGGGGATGGGGTCGTTCTGTGCCCAAGGGGCCCTCCCATGGGGCTGGGTGAGGGGCCGGGGTCATTCTGTGCCCAAGGGGCCCTCAAATGGGTCAGGCAAGGGGACGGGGTCGTTCTGTGCCCAAGGGGCCCTCCCATGGGGCTGGGTGAGGGGCCAGGGTCATTCTGTGCCCAAGGGGCCCTCAAATGGGTCAGCCAAGGGGCCGGGGTCGTTCTGTGCCCAAGGGGCCCTCAAATGGGTCAGGCAAGGGGATGGGGTCGTTCTGTGCCCAAGGGGCCCTCCCATGGGTCAGGCAAGGGGACGGGGTCATTCTGTGCCCAGGGGCCCCTCCCATGGGTCAGGCAAGGGGATGGGGTCGTTCTGTGCACAAGGGGCCCCCCCATGGGGCAGGCAAGGGGACGGGGTCATTCTGTGCCCAAGGGGCTCTTCCATGGGCTGGGTAAGGGGCCGGGATCGTTCTGTGCTGGGGGTGGTGCATTGTGTGGGGGTCTGGGTGCTAATGTGCAGGGCAGTGTGATGCGTGTGTGGCTGGGTGTCCGTGCTGAGGGGCAGCGGAGGGCTTGGTGCCCGTGCTGGGGAACAGTGTGATGCGTGGGGGCTGGGTGCCCATGGTGGGGACAGGTGTGGGGCCTGGGTGTCCGTGCTGGGGTGCTGTTGGGGCTGGGCGCCCATGCTGGGGAGCAGTGGGGGGCTGGGCGCCCATGCTGGGGAGCAGTGGGGGGCTGGGGAGCTGTGGGGGGGCTGGGCGCCCATGCTGGGGAGCTGTGGGGGGCTGGGCGCCCATGCTGGGGAGCAGTGGGGGACTGGGGAGCTGTGGGGGGCTGGGCGCCCATGCTGGGGAGCAGTGGGGGGCTGGGGAGCAGTGGGGGGGCTGGGCGCCCATGCTGGGGAGCTGTGGGGGGCTGGGGAGCTGTGGGGGGCTGGGCGCCCATGCTGGGGAGCAGTGGGGGGCTGGGCGCCCATGGCGGGGGGCCCCTGCCCTGCTCAATGCGTTCTCAGGGTGCTGTGTCTCTCTCCGGTTCCGCAGCTAGTGGGGGTGGATGTCATGGCTGCCCTGGACATGTATGCGGAGCGGGAGCAGTGGGAGAAGTGCCTGGAGACCGCGGCCAAGCAGGTACAGCTCCAGCCCTGGGCACTGTGCTCGCAGCTCTGCCCCCGCCACCGCTGCGCAGGCCAGGCCGAGTGCCAGGGCCCAGGCTCTGTGGGGCGAGAACGCGAGTAAGGGGGAGGAGTGGGGCAGATGGGAACATAGGGTTTGCCTCACTAAATCGAGCCTGAGACAGCCCCCGAGGAAGTGCCAGAGCCTGGCGGAGCCCCACACTGATCTCATTCCGGTCTCTAACAAGTCGTGATTGGCCTAAGCCCTGACGCAGGAGGTTTAATGTCTGTCAGAATGTGTGTTCTCATTAGTGACGGCAGCTCTGGGGTGCTTGTGAGCCACAGAATGTCTGATCCCTTTGGAGCCTTGCTACGTTCCTAGCCTCACTGACTTCCTGTGGCAGTGAGTTCCACACTCTAATTAGGCATTGTGTAAAGAAGTGTTTCTTTGTATCCGTTCTGAATTTCCCCCCTTTTGATGGCATTGAATGTCCCCTCATTCTCATGCTGAGAGGTAGGGAGACGAGACGCTCCCAGTCTCCCTTCTCTGGACCGCGCAGTATCTTAGGGGTGTCTACATGGAGTGAGCTGGGACCCTGCTACCATGCTGTCATAAATATAAAGGGAAGGGTAACAACCTTTATCTGTGCAGTGATATAAAATCCCTTTGGGCCAGAGGTACAGAATCATTTACCTGTAAGGGGTTAAGAGGCTCAAATAACCTAGTTGGCACCTGACCAGAAGGACCAATGGGGAAAGAAGATACTTTCAAATGGGCGGGGGGAAGCGGGGAGGTTTTGTTTGTGCTCTTTGTTGTGTTCTCTCTGGGACAGAGAGGGACCAGGGCAGGAAAAAACATCTCCTAAAACCATACCTGAAACGAGCCTCTAAGATTACAAAAATTGTAAGTAAAGCAAGGAAAGCAGTTAGATTATCTTTTGTTTTAGCTTGCGAATTTTCCCTATGCTAAGAGGGAGTTTAATTCCTGGTTTTTGTAACTTTGAAGCTAAGCCTAGAGGGGAATCCTCTGTGTTTCAAATCTTTTTATTTGCCCTGTAAAGTTACCTTCCATCCTGATTTTACAGGTGTGATTCTTTTACTTTTTTAAAAATAAAATTATTCTTTTAAGAAGCTGATTGATTTGCAGTGTCCTAAAAATCCAGGGGGTTGATCTGTGCTTGCTTGGTAACCAATTGGTTAGTATATTATTTTCAAGCCTCCTCAGGAAAGGGGGTGAAGGGGCTTGAGGGGATATTTTGGGGGAGATAGGACTCTAAGTGGCTTCTCCCTGAACATTTGTTTAAATCACTTGGTGGTGGCAGCAATACTGTCCAAGGACAAGGAAAGGAATTTGTGCCTTGGGGAAGTTTTTAACCTAAGCTGCTAGAAATAAGCGTAGGGGGTCATTCATGCGGGTCCCCACATGTGTACACCAGAGTTCAGAGTGGGAGGGGAACCCTGCCACGTGCACTCAGGGCTCTGTCGTGTGCTTTGATCTGCTGTTCTAGATCCATGCGCACTGTGGATAGGCTACACCTGCACTTGGAGCTGGGAGTTCAGGCACACCATGCCGGCTCTGGCGGAGCTAGCCTGCTAACAACAGGAGTGGAGACTGGCAAGCGTCAGCACAGGCGAGCTGTCCTGAGTATGCTCCCCAGGCTGGTTTGTAACTCAGGGCAGCTAAGCCTCCCACTGCTGGCTGCTGCCCATGCTACGGGAGCTACATGGCTGTTTAGTGCCCTGGATGAGGGCTAGTGCGGGTAGCTCCCAGCTCCAAGTGCAGACCGAGCCATGATGTGTGTTAGCAGGGTCCATGCAGTCAGTTAGGGCGTGACGGGCTACGGCACTTTAGATTTACACCACCCCCCCACCACCCCCGTGTGCTGTGCCCCAGCTCTCCATAGACACTTGTATCATCTTCTCTCTAAGGTAACAGTCCCAACCCTTTCAGTCTCTCTGCGTGGCAGACTTGTTCCAGGCCCTTGATCGTTCCTGTCACTCTGTTATAACCCCCTTGCGCTCTGTGACATCCTTTGAGATGGGGGACCAGCACTGCCATGTCTGGATGAGCCTGCACTGTTGATTCATATAAAGGCATTGGAATATTCTGCGTATTGTTCTATATCTTGTTCATGGATTCATTGATTTTTAAGGCTAAAAGGGACCATTGTGATCACAGAATCATAGAACTGGAAGGGACCTCGAGAGGTCTCTAGTCCAGTCCCCTGCACTCAAGGCAGGACTAAGTATTATCTAGACCATCCCTGGCAGGTGTTTGTCCAACCTGCTCTGGGATCTGGGGGTCATAGTGGACACAAACTAAATATGAGTCAACAGTGTAACACTGTTGCAAAAACATGCACATCATTCTGGGATGTATTAGCAGGAGTGTTATAAGCACGACATGAGAAGTAATTCTTCTGCTTTACTCCGGCTGATACGGCCTCAACTGGAGTATTGTGTCCCGTTCTGGGCATCACATTTCGGGAAGGATGTGGACAAATTGGAGAAAGTCCAGAGAAGGGCAACAAAAATAATTAAAGGTCTAATAAGCATGTCCTATGAGGGAAGATTGAAAAAATTGGGTTTGTTTATTGTTCTTCTTAACCTCTGAGGACAGGACAAGAAGCAATGGGCTTAAATTGCAGCAAGGGAGGTTTAGGTTGGAGATTAGGAAAAAAATTGCTAACTGTCAGGGTGGTTAAACACTGGAATAAATTGCCTAGGGAAGTTGTGGAATCTCCATCATTGGAGGTTTTTAAGAACAGGTTAGACAAACCCGTCAGGCTTGGACTGGTTATTACATAGTCCTGCCTTGAGTGCAGGGGACTGGACTAGATGCCCTGTTGAAGTCCCTTTCACTCCTACACTTCGATGATTCTATGTCTAAATAGTAGTTAAATGCCGATGCCTGGCCCGGGTCAGCTGACACGGGCTGTAGGGGGGTTAAATTGCTGTGCAGACATTCGGGCTTGGGCTGGAGCCTGGGTTCTGGGGCCCTGCAACATCTACACAGCAGTTTTTAGTCTCACAGCCTGAACCCCACAAGCCTAAGTCAGCTGACTCGGGCCAGCCTGGCCATGCTGCGGGTCTTTTGTTCCAGCGTAGACGTACCCTGTACGGTATTTGACTTAGTCCTGCACTTAGCATTATACAAAATCATTGCAGGCCATCGGAAATGGAGCGAAAGCTGTTGACATGGTAGATAGCGGGAAGTGGCTGAATAGGAAATCTTTGTCTAAGGCGGTGTTTCTAGTGGGTTTAGAAGGGCTCTGTTCTCTGTCCAGTGCTGTTCTGTAGCTAGCTCAGTGGCCTGACAGAAAATATCAAGTCACTGCGGGTAAAATGCCGAGGTGGCACCCAGATGGGTGGAGGGGTAAATCACGAGGCGGTGAGCGAGTTCTACAGAGGGTCTGGATCTAAAGCCTGGCCCAGCCATTGCGTCCTCTCTCACTCCCTCTCCAGAATTATAAGGTCCTGCACAAGTACGTCGCTCTGTACGCAACCCACCTCATCCGGGAAGGCAGCTATGACAAAGCGCTGAGCCTGTATGTCCAGCACGGAGCTCCTGCCAACCTGCAGGTAAAGGAGTCGTTCAGTGCAGCACCGGGATCCTCTCCAGCCCCAGCCCCCAGGCTGGGGCCTTGTGCTCTGGCCAGGCTGCTCCCGCTCCGGGCCACGTCTCTAGGGAAGGTGGTGTAGGACCCAGCTCTGCACCCACAGGGGCTCCTCCGTGCTGAGTCTGCGGCCACTTCCCGCTCCCTCTGCCTCCTGTGCAGAGGTGATGAGGAGGAGGCTGAGGGTCCAGCCCACATGTGTGCTGCATTCGGGGGCCGTCCAAGGTCCTGCCAGGTGCCACTTTGTCTTGTTCTTTCCTGGGAGACTGTGGGCTGTAGGGAGAGGCCTAGGGAGGAGCCTGCGTTGCCAGGGGACAGTTCTGGGGCCACTGCTTGCTGCATATTGGCTGGACACGTCGCTGCAGGATACCGTGCGCGTGTGGAGCTGCTGGGACCCCCTGTCTGTGCTCCCTCAGGCGGCAGAGGAGACGGGGGCTCCCCTCAGCTCCCACCCAGTGCCCAGGATATGTGACTTCCCCTCTCATGCAGAATTTCAACATCTACAAGCGTCTCTTTGTGGAGATGGTGAACGCGCCCGGCATGAACAGCGCCGAGGCCTATCCCAGCTGGGCCGACCTGCGTGACGTCCTCTTCAACCTGGTGAGGGCGACCGCGCTGCCCCTGCTGGCGAGATCCCTGCCCCCTACCCACAGGGGAGCTCAGATCTCTGCCCTCCAGCCCCCAACCCCGGCGCTGCTCGGGGCCCACGGAGCCCCCCGCCCCCCACTGCTCGGCACACACAGAGCCCCCCGCCCCCCACTGCTCAGCACACACAGAGCCCGCTGTCCCCCACTTCTCAGAGCCCCCTACCCCCACTGCTCAGCGCCCACAGAGCCCCTCGCCCCCCACTGCTCGGCACGCACAGAGCCCCCCGCCCCCCACTGCTCAGCACAAACAGAGCCCCCCACCCCACACTGCTCGGCACACACAGAGCCCCCCGCCCCCCACTGCTCGGCACGCACAGAGCTCCCTGCCCCCCACTGCTCGGCACACACAGAGCCCCCTGTCCCCCACTGCTCAGACCCCCTACCCCCACTGCTCAGCACCCACAGAGCCCCCCGGCCCCCACTGCTCGGCACGCACAGAGCCCCTCGCCCCCCACTGCTCGGCACGCACAGAGCCCCCTGCCCCCCACTGCTCGGCACACACAGAGCCCCCTGCCCCCCACTTCTCAGACCCCCTACCCCCACTGCTCAGCGCCCACAGAGCCCCGCACCCCCCACTGCTCGGCACGCACAGAGCCCCCTGCCCCGCACTGCTCGGCACGCACAGAGCTCCCTGCCCCCCACTGCTCGGCACACACAGAGCCCCCTGTCCCCCACTGCTCAGACCCCCTACCCCCACTGCTCAGCGCCCACAGAGCCCCCCTCCACCCACTGCTCGGCACACACAGAGCCCCTCGCCCCCCACTGCTCGGCACGCACAGAGCCCCCTGCCCCCCCTGCTCGGCACACACAGAGCCCTCTGCCCCCCACTTCTCAGACCCCCTACCCCCACTGCTCAGCGCCCACAGAGCCCCGCGCCCCCCACTGCTCGGCACACACAGAGCCCCCCGCCCCCCACTGCACGGCACACACAGAGCCCCCTGCCCCCCACTGCTCAGAGCCCACAGAGCCCCCCGCCCCCCACTGCTCGGCACACACAGAGCCCCCTACCCTCAATGCTTGGCACCCACAGAGCCCCCTGCCCCTGTCACGGAGTGTAGGGGAGTCCGCGCCTGCACCCCTCTTCCTTGGATTCACTGGGAGTCTCAGCCAGTCAGTAGAACAGAAGGTTTATTAGAGATGCCAGGAACACAGTCCAAACAGAGCTTGTCAGTACAAACAGGACCCCTCAGTCGGGCCCTTCCGGGGGGCAGGAGCTTAGACCCCAGCCCGGGGGCTTCCTGCATTTCACCCCACAGCTCCAAACAGGGGGGGCAGGGAGGCCAGACCCTGTCTGCACCTCCCCCCTCTTCCTTAGCCGGCTGCAAACTGAAACTGTCCAGCCATGCCTCTCCCTTTGTCTCCTTCCCGGGCCAGGAGGTCATCTGATCCCTTTGTTCGAACACCTTCAGCTCCCACCTTTGCAGGGGAGGGGCCCAGACCATCAGTTGCCAGGAGACAGAGTGTCGGCCATTCTCTGTCATCACACTGGCCCTCTAGGGCTCTGCGATTACACCCTTTATCCCACCACCTAGAGACTTAACCCATACATTGGGGAAACTGAGGCATAGAAACATTAAGAACACTCCCATTCCGTCACATCTCTCCCCCCTCCGAGACTGAACTGAGCGAGGTCACTTTAGGCAGTGACCTGGGGAAGTTCGACCCCACCAACGTTCCCATGGACACCCCGCATCTCCCCCATTCCTTGGTGGGGGTTACACCAAGCCCTGCCAGTTACACCAAGCCCTGCCAGTTTCACATCCTCCCTTAGGTCGGGTGGGCTTGATGGCACCCGCAGGCTGCATGTGGGAGGGTTATGCGGCCGTGCCCTTTTTCCATCCCAAAACCCCTGGGGTTCAAGGTGAGATCGGGTCTTCTCCCAGCGCTCCAGTCTGGAGGGCTGTAATTCGGGCTCTCTTGGTTAAGAGCCTCCCTCTTGATCTGGTCCCCTCTCTGCCCACGTGTCTCTGTCACCAGCCACTCGGCATCGGCCCCTTTTCCTGGATGCAGCCACGTCAGGGCGGAGTGGTGAATACACACCGTAAAGCGCCACCCAAATAGATCCGGCTGCCGCTTCTTAAGGGCCTGCACCATGGCCAGGCATTCTTTCTCTATGGCCGGACCCTTCTGCTCCCGGGGCAGCAGCTCCTTGCTCAGATACCCGATGGGGAGTCTCTCCCCCTTAGCCTCGGCCTGCATCAGCGCTGCGTCCAGCCTGGTGTCTGAGGCTTCGGTGAACACTGTACAGGGCTTGGCACTGTCTGGGTTTACTCGATTTATCGGGCCCTGGATTAGAGCCTCCTTCAGCGCACAGAGAGCCCTCTGGCACTGCTCAGTCCAGACCACCTCGTCTGGCTTCCCCTTCTTACATAGCTCAGTGATGGGTCCAGCTAGGGAGCTAAAGGGGGGTACAAACCTCTGGTAGTACCCCGCCATCCCGCTAAAGGCCTGGACCTGTTTCTTGGTCTGGGGAACAGGCCAATCTCTGATCGCCTCCACCTTGGCCAGCCCTGGGCTGTTGAATGACTGGATCACCTCTAAAGCCAGCATGTCCTTGGCCTCTCTCTCCAGGTTCCGGGCTGTTTTCCCAGTTACTCTGAATGGGGGACACCTGATGGGAGGATTGGCTCTCATCTCAGGGAAGAGATCCTCCAGGGGGTCTTCCCCCTTCTCCTCCCAATCGTCCCTTACCGGTTCTAGGGGTCCCCTTACTCTCCTCCCATACCACAGCTTGAAAGGGAAGCGCCCTGGTGATTCCTGGGGCACTTCCCTGTGCCATCGGTGGGGCAGGTACTTGTCCCAGTCCTGTGGATGCTGATTTATAAAAGTCCTCAGCATCAGCCTCACGGCCCCCTGAACTCTCTCCACCCGCCCGTTGGACTGAGGGTGATATGCAGAGGCCCAGGTGGGCCAGACCCCACCTTTCTCCCACACGCCCCGGAGCAGGGCTGACATGACCTCGGATCCCTGGTCTGTAAGGACCTTGCTGGGGACCCCCACTCTATCCATAGCCACCTTCTGGAAAGGTTCCTCTCTGATGGGCAGGGATCTCCAGGGAGCTTCTCCCTTACCCCGGACCAGGTACAATAGCCGGTGATGATACCTCTGGAGCCCCACCGGCTGCCTCCCGCTTCCCCACAGCTCCACTTCCCTTGGGGGAGCCCATTCCTGACACAGGAATCCCTTCTCCCACAGGGATCTGTCTCTGCAGTCTTCCCCAAGAGGGTTTGCAGTGCTGTGGCCAGCAAGTTCCCTCAGCTTCTCCAAGGAGGGATCCTTCTGCAGCTCACTGGCCAGACCTGGGGTCACAGGCCCACCGAGCCCTGTCCCTGGTGGCTCCCTCCCTGCCGTGGAATCACTTCCCGGCAGCACCTCTGGACCAGGCAAGTGTGGTTGGCAGCCGTCCTGCCCTGCCTGTGTGTCCCCCCACTCGGCTGGGGTCTCCGCTCCCCGCATGCTCAGTGCTGCCCTGGCTGTCCCAGTGGGGCCAGGCAGCGAGCTCGCTGCTTTGGTCACAGCATCAGAGCCAGCCTGAGCCCCCTCTCCTTCGTGCAGGGGGGTGGGGAGCATCTCTCTGTCCCACCCAGCCCTACGGGTCTGGTTACAGGTAGGCAGGCATCCCGAGCTTAACAGCTCCTCCCCCCTGCCTGCCAGGTCATTTGCATTTTCACTGACCATTTCTGTCTTAGCCAATTGGTTTCCTGGGTTCAAATTCAAATCCTCGGCCATTACAGGAGCAGGGCCTGGATCCTGTCCCAAAGAGACACAGTCACCCCCCAACAGCACCTCACAGCCGATATCCTGGAGAACCCCAACGACCAGCCAGCCCGACCCCTCCTGGGTCTGTACAGGGATCTGGGCCATAGGCAGGGCGAATGGTTCCATCCCTGGGAACCTCACCCAGGTCACACAGCCCCTCAGCATCTGGTGGGGGTGCACCACCCTGGGCCTGACCACAATTCTCTCTGTCCCAGGGTCTCGCCACCCCAAGAATGTCTCTCCATTGACCATTACCTTCCGCTCGTACTGGGGGTCCGCAGGTCCTGAGCCAAGGAGACTCCACGCAGACATACGGGTTGGGGTCAGGGGTAGAAGTCCGTCCACCATCCCACCCCTCTGGCTGACGGAGTTTACGGCCTTGGGACCCAGCAAGGGAGCTAGATACCGGGGCTTTTCTGCGGGGTCCCCCTGGCTCAAATCACCAGCCTGCTCAAAGGCAGTGAGGTGGGCCTCCACATCCCCACCCTCCTTAACCAGGGGCAGCAATTTAGGATCGAGGTTCCCTGCGGAACTGGCACCCTGGGGTCTATCCCCACTCACCCCTGGGAAGTCCCCTATGCCTCTCCGTTCCACCACCGCCAGTTCACGCTGCTGCTGCTTCTCCTGCAGTTCTCTCTCGGGCTCTCGCTATCTCTCACAGTCCTCTTGCTCTCTCGGACTCAGCTCCAGTCCCATCCGTCTCCGATCCCCTGCTGGGGAACCCGATCGTGAAGACCCCCGTCTGGTTGGGGACCAGACTCTTGGGGATGCCAGGCTACCGCTCCAGCTGCTCCCAGATCCTGCTGTAGCCCCATCGGGGTCAGGAATCTGCTCCTAAGACTGGTCATCCTCCTCCAGCTGCACGATTAACTGCGCTTTGGTGAACCTCCCAATGCGTTTCTCTCTCTTTTTGCACAGGGTTACAATGCTCTTCTTAAGGAGATGGTGATAGGCCATCACTTCACTGCTCCCAAGTTGCTGTGGATCCGCAGGCCTGTGTGCTCTTAGCTCCCCACGGTTTCCAGGAAGAACCCCAAGTGTGCCAGCCCTTCTCCAGGTCACCGCCTCTTTGCCAGGGTCGAGCTGCAGCTCCTCCGCCCCTGGGTCCGCTCACGGCACCCCCAGGGGAACCCTGTCCCTGCAAAATTCCTTCTCTCTCCCAGGGCCAAGCCGCAGGCTCCTCCGCCCCTGGGACTGCTCACTGCAGCCCCCAGGGGGACCCCATCATTGCACAGTCCTTCTCGCTGGTCACACACTCCCAGGGGTTAAGCGTAGCTCCTCCGCTCCCCGAAACCGCTCCTCTGTGAGCCTTCAGCACGCCTGGTCTTCGTTAGCCCCCCTTCGTTCTACTGCTCCCCAGTTACTTACTGCAGGAAGCGCCGTTCACGGGGTGCAGTACGTCCCACTGCTGCCACCAGTTGTCACGGAGTGTAGGGGAGTCCGCTCCTGCACCCCTCTTCCTTGGATTCACTGGGAGTCTCAGCCAGCCAGTAGAACAGAAGGTTTATTAGAGATGCCAGGAACACAGTCCAAACAGTGCTTGTCAGTACAACCAGGACCCCTCAGTCGGGCCCTTCCAGGGGGCAGGGAGCTTAGACCCCAGCCCGGGGGCTCCCTGCATTTCACCTCACAGCTCCAAACGGGGGGGCAGGGAGGCCAGACCCTGACTGCACCTCCCCCCTGTTCCTTAGCCGGCTGCAAACTGAAACTGTCTAGCCACGCCTCTCCCTTTGTCTCCTTCCCGGGCCAGGAGGTCACCTGATCCCTTTGTTCGAACACCTTCAGCTCCCACCTTTGCAGGGGAGGGGCCCAGACCATCAGTTGCCAGGAGACAGAGTGTCGGCCATTCTCTGTCATCACACTGGCCCTCTAGGGCTCTGCGATTACACCCTTTATCCCACCACCTAGAGACTTAACCCATACATTGGGGAAACTGAGGCATAGAAACATTAAGAACACTCCCATTCCGTCACAGCCCCCCACTGCTCGGCGCCCACAGAGCCCCCTGCCCCCCATTGCTCAGTGCCCACAAAGCCCCCTGCCCCCCACTGCTCGACGCCCACAGAGCCCTCTTCCCCCCACTGCTCGGCGCACACAGAGCCCCCCGCCCCCGACTGCTCGGCACTGACAGAGCCCCCCGCCCCCGACTGCTCGGCACCGACAGAGCCCCCCGCCCCCCACTGGTCGGCACCCACAGAGCCCGCTGTCCCCCACTTCTCAGAGCCCCCTACCCCCCACTGCTCGGCACACACAGAACCCCCCGCCCCCCACTGCCCGGCGCCCACAGAGCCCCCCGCCTCGCACTCCTCAGCGCCCACAGAGCCCCCTGCCCCCCACTGCTCGGCACCCACAGAGCCCCCTGCCCCCCACTCCTCGGCGCCCACAGCTCCCTCTGTCTGCCAGCCCCCCCACTGCTCAGCATCTCAGCTCCCTCTGCCCCTTCTAAGCCCTCCCAGCGCTGCTTAGCACACACTGCTTCCCCGCCCACCCACCCTCATCCCTGCCCTGCCTGCCACGGGCCCCACGTGCTCACACGCTCCCTCTCTCTGCAGTGTGAGAACCTGGTGAAGTCAAGCGAAGCGAACACCCCCTCGCACGAGGAGTTTGAGACCATGCTGCTGATATCGCACTACTACGCCACCCGTTGTGCTGCACAGAGTGTGAAGCAGCTGGTAAGGTCTGCCATGCCCTTCGCTCAGCCTCCATCCCTGGGATCGGTGGGCGGGGGGCCCTGGAGACAAAACACCAGGTTGGGGCCCTCTCCGGTGCATTCAGCCATTGCAGAGGGCGCTGCTCGGGGGAATGTGGGGATTCTATGATTCTAGGAACGTGGGAATGGTGCTCCGGGCCCATCAGAGCTGGGCGGCACGGGGGATCCCTGCCATGAGAGCACAGTGTCCTATGCTGCGAGCCAGTGCACAGGAGGAGCCCTAGCAGCATGCTAGGAATCTGGCCTTCGGGGAGGGTCCCCTTACCGCCCCCTTCATAGGCCTCATGCACACTTCCATACCTTCAGCCTGACAGAACCTTGGTAACCAGCCATAGATGGAGAGACAGCGGGCCAGGCTCTCCGGGGCTGACACTGGGCATTGGGGATACAGATGGGGCAGAGGGTGGGCCAGGCTCTCCGGGGCTGACACTGGGTGCTGGGAATACAGACGGGGCAGAGGGTGGGCCAGGCTCTCCGGGGCTGACACTGGGTGCTGGGGATACGGATGTGGCAGAGGGAGGTCCGGGCTCTCCGGGGCTGACACTGGGCGCTGGGGATCCGGATGGGGCAGAGGGAGGGCCGGGCTCTCCGGGGCTGACACTGGGTGCTGGGGATACAGACGGGGCAGAGGGAGAGCCGGGCTCTCCGGGGCTCAGACACTGGGCATTGGGGATACAGATGGGGCAGAGGGTGGGCCAGGCTCTCCGGGGCTGACACTGGGTGCTGGGGATACGGATGGGGCAGAGGGAGGTCCGGGCTCTCCGGGGCTGACACTGGGCGCTGGGGATACGGACGGGGCAGAGGGAGGGCCGGGCTCTCCGGAGCTCAGACACTGGGTGCTGGGGATACAGATGGGGCAGAGGTAGGGCTGGGCTCTCCGAGGCTGACTCTGGGTGCTGGGGATACAGATGGGGCAGAGGGAGGGCCGGGCTCCCTGGGGCTGACACTGGGTGCTGGGGATACAGATGGGGCAGAGGGAGGGCCGGGCTCTCCGGTGCTGACACTGGGCGCTGGGGATACAGATGGGGCAGAGGTAGGGCTGGGCTCTCCGGGGCTGACTCTGGGTGCTGGGGATACAGATGGGGCAGAGGGAGGGCCGGGCTCCCTGGGGCTGACACTGGGTGCTGGGGATACAGATGGGGCAGAGGGAGGGCCGGGCTCTCCGGTGCTGACACTGGGCGCTGGGGATACAGATGGGGCAGATGGAGGGCAGGGCTCAGACACTGGGCGCTGGGGATCCGGACCGGGTCACTGTCTCTCATACATGTTGGCTCCGGGTGGCTCTAAAGGTATCTTTGCCCACAGGATGTCGTGGCGGCCAAGCTCTCCGTCTCCCTTCTGCGCCACACTGAGCTCCTCCCCGCAGACAAGGCCTTTTATGAAGCTGGCACGGCAGCCAAGGTAAGAGGCAGTCTGAGATGCAGGAGCCAGGGGCAGGAGGGCCTGGTCACCTGGCTCCCATGGACTCTCTCTCTGCCATGGGAGAGTGGGGCCTTCTCGGGGAGCTTTTCCTCCCTCCCTCCATTCTGCCTCATGGGCTCCTGCCCCCACCCTCCACCAGCCCCTCGGCAAATGTGGCTGCAAATGCCCCTCCTCCGGGGGTTCTTCATGAGCACCTATTCCATGGGGGCATGAGGAGAGGGTGACGGGCCTGACAGGGGAGTGGGTTTCCTCAAATTGGGTTGGGTGGGAGGGTTTGGGAGCGAGGGATGGGCATGGGGCCCTGTGGGTCAACGATTCCCCCCTCATTGCACCCCTTGACCCCACCCCTGATGGCGGAAACCGGGAGGATCTGGCCCAGGGAAGCTGCCCTCCTATGCCACCTGGGGTCCTAAATTACCTCGATCAGTCCCCAGCCTGGACCTCCTCTGCCTCACCACCTCCTGTGCCATCGCCCCTCCAGCTTCTCTTCTCCCCCTCCCCTCCACTCGGCAGACTGTGCAGGGAGGGTGTGATGGGGCTTGGGGCTGTCGGTGTCATCACGCCAGCCACAGGCTGCGTCTCACGCTCTGCCTGCCCCGGTGGCCCCGGCTGGCGCACCCTAGTACCGGGGGGGCGTTGAACACGAGCCTTCTGTCCGCCCCTCACTGCACAGTCAGTGCATGACCCACCGGTGCAGTGGAGAAGAACGCCCCGCACTCGCTGTGTTCACCAGACCGGAGCGGTGGTGAGAGACACGTGGGCTCGCGCACACACACACACACACACACACAAAATACGCCCCTGCTGGGATCTCACAAAACCGGGTGACTGGGCAACACAACAGCAGATGAGATTCAATGTAGATCAATGCGAAGTGATGCACATCGGAAAACATCATCCCAACTCTACATATACAATGATGGGATCTGAATTAACTGTTACCACTCGAGAGAGATCTTGGAGTCTTGGATAGTTCTCTGAAAACATCCACTCCATGTGCAGCGGCCGTCAAAAACACGAACAGAATTTTGGGAACCATTAAGAAAGGGATCGATAATAAGACGTAAAATATCATATTGCCCCTATATAAATCCATGGGACGCCCACACCTTGAATACTGCGTGCAGATGTAGTCGCCGCATCTCAGAAATACATTGGGACTGGAAAAGTACAGAAATGGGCAACAAAAATGATTTGGGGGATGAAACAGCTTCGATGTGAGGCGAAGACTGGGACCGTTCAGCTTGGAAAAGAGACGACTAAGGGGGCATATGATAGAGGTCTTTAAAACATGACTGGTGTGGAGAAATTGAATAAGGAAGTGTTATTTACTCCTTCACGTAACATATGAACCAGGGTCACCAAATGAAATTACTAGGCAGCAGGTTTAAAACAAACAAAAGGAAGTTTTTTTTTCCACACAACGCACTATCAACCTGTGGAACTCGTTTCCAGAGGATGTTGTTGTGACGGAGCAGGGAGCGAGGTGGATTTGACCTGGGAGGCTTCCGGGGGAGGTTCCCTGGGACCTGCTGCATTGGGAATGGGAGACTTTACCCGGGGCTGTAACATGAGCCAGGAGGGGGGTGGGGAGGTGACACCTTTGGCTTGGAGAATGGACACAGGCGAGAGGAGGGGCCCCGGGCCCCGGGGGAGGGGAAGAGAGCCTGCTGGAGGGGTTTTGTCTGGTTGGTTTCAGTTTGGAGCTGGGTGGTGAAACGCAGGGAGCCCCAAGGCTGGGGTCTAAGCTCCCTGGCCCCTAGAAGGGCCCGACTGAGGGGTCCTGGTTGTACTTACAAGCTCTGTTTGGACTGTTTCCTGGCAACCCTAATAAACCTTCTGTTCTACTGGCTGGCTGAGAGTCATAGAATCATAGAATCTCAGGGTTGGAAGGGACCTCAGGAGGTCATCTAGTCCAACCCCCTGCTCAAAGCAGGACCAACCCCAACTAGATCATCCCAGCCAGGGCTTTGTCAAGCCTGACCTTAAAAACCTCTAAGGAAGGAGATTCCACCACCTCCCTAGGTAACCCATTCCAGTGCTTCACCACCCTACTAGTGAAAAAGTTTTTCCTAATATCCAACCTAAACCTCCCCCTCTGCAACTTGAGACCATTACTCCTTGTTCTGTCATCTTCTACCACTGAGACCAGTCTAGATCCATCCTCTTTGGAACCCCCTTTTAGGTAGTTGAAAGCAGCTATCAAATCCCCCCTCACTCTTCTCTTCTGCAGGCTAAACAATCCCAGTTCCCTCAGCCTCTCCTCATAAGTCATGTGCTCCAGCCCCCTAATCATTTTTGTTGCCCTCCGTTGGACTCTTTCCAATTTATCCACATCCTTTTTGTAGTGTGGGGCCCAAAACTGGACACAGTACTCCAAATGAGGCCTCACCAGTGCCGAATAGAGGGGAATAATCACGTCCCTCGATCTGCTGGAAATGCCCCTACTTATACAGCCCAAAATGCCGTTAGCCTTCTTGGCAACAAGGGCACACTGTTGACTCATATTCAGCTTTTTGTCCACTGTAACCCCTAGGTCCTTTTCTGCAGAACTGCTGCCCAGCCATTCGGTCCCTAGTCTGTAGCAGTGCATGGGATTCTTCCGTCCTAAGTGCAGGACTCTGCACTTGTCCTTGTTGAACCTCATCAGATTTATTTTGGCCCAATCCTCTAATTTGTCTAGGTCCCTCTGTATCCTATCCCTACCCTCCAGCGTATCAACCACTCCTCCCAGTTTAGTGTCATCTGCAAACTTGCTAAGGGTGCAGTCCACACCATCCTCCAGGTCGTTGATGAAGATATTGAACAAAACCGGCCCCAGCACCGACCCTTGGGGCACTCCACTTGATACCGGCTGCCAACTAGACATGGAGCAATTGATCACTACCCGTTGAGCACGACCATCCAGCCAGTTTTCTATCCACCTTACCGTCCATTCATCCAGCCCATACTTCTTTAACTTGCTGGCAAGAACACTGTGGGAGACTGTATCAAAAGCTTTGCTAAAGTCAAGAAATAGCACATCCACTGCTTTCCCCTCATCCACAGAGCCAGTTATCTCATCATAGAAGGCAATTAGGTTAGTCAGGCATGACTTGCCCTTGGTGAATCCATGCTGACTGTTCCTGATCACTTTCCCCTCCTTTAAGTGGTTCAGAATTGATTCCTTGAGGACCTGTTCCATGATTTTTCCAGGGACTGAGGTGAGACTGACTGGCCTGTAGTTCCCCGGATCTTCCTTCTTCCCTTTTTGAAAGATGGGCACTACATTAGCTTTTTTCCAGTCATCCGGGACCTCCCCCGATTGCCATGATTTGTCAAAGATAATGGCCAATGGCTCTGCAATCACATCGGCCAACTCCTTTAGCACCCTCGGATGCAGTGCATCCGGCCCCATGGACTTGTGTTCGTCCAGCTTTTCTAAATAGTCCCGAACTACTTCTTTCTCCACAGAGGGCTGGTCACCTCCTCCCCATACCATGCTGCGGAGTGCAGCCGTCTGGGAGCTGACCTTGTCTGTGAAGACAGAGGCAAAAAAAGCATTGAGTACACTAGCTTTCTCCACATCCTCTGTCACAAGGTTC
This sequence comes from Chelydra serpentina, assembly GCA_037349315.1. NCBI lineage: Eukaryota > Metazoa > Chordata > Testudines > Chelydridae > Chelydra > Chelydra serpentina. The sequence continues at coordinate 605,177 of JBAIAC010000382.1, forward strand.
CCTCCCTCATTCAGCAAGGGGCCCACACTTTCCTTGACTTTCTTCTTGTTGCTCACATACCTGAAGAAACCCTTCTTGTTACTCCTAACATCTCCAGCTAGCTGCAACTCCAAGTGTGATTTGGCCTTCCTAATTTCACTCCTGCATGCCTGAGCAATATTTTTATACTCCTCCCTGGTCATTTGTCCAATCTTCCACTTCTTGTAAGCTGCTTTTTTGTGTTTAAGACGAGCAAGGATTTCACTGTTAAGCCAAGCTGGTCGCCTGCCATATTTACTTTTCTTTCTACACATCGGGATGGTTTGTTCCTGCAACCTCAATAAGGTTTCTTTAAAATACAGCCAGCTTTCCTCGACTCCTTTCCCCCTCATGTTATTCTCCCAGGGGACCTTGCCCATCAGTTCCCTGAGGGAGTCAAAGTCTGCTTTTCTGAAGTCCAGGCTCTGTATTCTACTGCTCTCCTTTCTTCCTTGTGTCAGGATCCTGAACTCGACCATCTCATGGTCACTGCCTCCCAGGTTCCCATCCACTATTGCTTCCTCTACTATTTCTTCCCTGTTTGTGAGCAGCAGGTCAAGAAGAGCTTTTCCCCTAGTTGGTTCCTCCAGCACTTGCACTAGGAAATTGTCCCCTACACTTTCCAAAAACTTCCTGGATTGTCTGTGGACCGCTGTATTGCTCTCCCAGCAGATGTCGGGGTGATTAAAGTCACCCATGAGAACCAGGGCCTGTGATCTAGTAACTTCTGTTAGTTGCTGGAAGAAAGCCTCGTCCACCTCATCCCCCTGGTCTGGTGGTCTGTAGCAGACTCCCACCATGACATTACCCTTGTTGCTCACACTTCTCAATTTAATCCAGAGACTCTCAGGTTTTTCTGCAGTTTCATACTGGAGCTCTGAGCAGTCATACTGCTCTCTTACATACAACGCAACTCCCCCACCTTTTCTGCCCTGCCTATCCTTCCTGAACAGTTTATATCCATCCATGACAGTACTCCAATTGTGTGAGTTATCCCACCAAGTCTCTGTTATTCCAATTACGTCATAATTCCTTGACTGTGCCAGGACTTCCAGTTCTCCCTGCTTGTTCCCCAGGCTTCTTGCATTTGTGTATAGGCATTTAAGATAACTCACCGATCGTCCTGCTGTCCCAGTATGGGGCAGGAGCCCTCCCCTCTTGCACTCACTTACTTGTGCTTCCTCCCAGTATCCCACTTCCCCACTTACCTCGGGGCTTTGGTCTCCTTCCCCCGGTGAACCTAGTTTAAAGCCCTCCTCACTAGGTTGGCCAGCCTGCTTCCAAAGATGCTCTTCCCTCTCTTCGTCAGGTGGAGCCCGTCTCTGCCTAGCACTCCTTCTTCTTGGAACACCATCCCATGGTCAAAGAATCCAAACCCTTCTCTCCGACACCATCTGCGTAGCCATTCGTTGACTTCCACGATTCGACGGTCTCTACCCCGGCCTTTTCCTGCCACAGGGAGGAAACATTGTATCCCGGGAAGAGGGGTGCAGGGCCTGACTCCCCCACACTCTGTGACAGTTGTGAAGGCTAGGACTATAACAGGGTTCAAAAAAGAACTAGATACGTCCACGGAGAATAGGTCCATCAATAACTATTAGCCAGGATGGGCAGGGATGGTGTCCCTAGCCTCTGTTTGCCAGAAGCCGGGATTGGGTGACAGGATGGCTCACTTGATGATTCCCTGTTCTGTTCATTCCCTCTGGGGCACCTGGCATTGACCGCTGTCGGAAGACAGGACACTGGGCTAGATGGACCTTTGGTCTGACCCAGTCTGGCCATTCTTATGTTCCCACTCCTGTATGTTGACATGGGACATGGCAGCCCCAGGGAGACAAATGGTACGTCAACACTCTTCCAAAACCTGCGACAATGAGTCTGGGAGCCCGCGTCTACACTCAGGCTTGCGGGGCTCATGGTACAGCGCTAAAAACAGCTGTGCAGACATATGGGCCTGGGCTCTGAAGCCTGGGGTGGGGTTGGGCTTCTGAACCTGAGTTCCAGCCCGAGCCATAACATACACTGTTATGTTACATACAATGCTCATAACATACACATGAGCATTGGCCTGCTAAACCCAGGGTTGTGAGTTCAATCCTTGAGGGGGCCATTTGGGGATCTGGTGCAAAAATTGAGGCTTGGTCCTGCATTGAGCAGGGGGTTGGACTAGATGACCTTCTAAGGTCCCTTCCAACCCTGATATTCTATGATTCTATGATACACACAGCTGTCACAGAGACACAGGCCCAGTGCTCTGGAACTGCTCTATAGGAAGCCAGGCAGGTCTCTGGTGTAGCATGCCTCCCCTCCCACTATCACCAGGGCAAGAAGCCTTTTCAGCTATGGCCTTTCTGGGTCTGACCTCAGAGCATTCAGCACACCTATTCTCACTGTGCGCGTCCCACAGCAGGTCCACCTGGACGGGACCCCTGGGAAAGCCAGAGGGGCCCTGCCCCCCAGCTTTGCACTCAACCGTGACTCTCAGCCAGCGTGTAAAACAGAAGGTTTATTAGTCAACAGGAACATAGCTCAAAACAGAGCTTGTTAGTGCAGAAAGCAGGACCATTCAGTAAAGTCCATCTTGTGGGGATCCAGGGCCTGGTGCCTTGGACTCTCCCCACTCCAAGTCCCAAACAGGAGACTGACTGGCTTCCAGTGGCCCAGCCTCTGAAAGGCCTGTTGCCCCTCCTACGGTCTTTATCTTGCTTCCTGGGCAAAGTGTCACCTGCCCCTCCTGGGTCTCAGATTACGAAGGGCACCGTCCATCCCTTACGTGCAGGCAGCTGGAGCCGCCTCACCTGCCCCGAGGGTCTCAGCCAAAGTCACACACCCTTATTCCCCCACCTTAGACATTGGTGCAGCACACAGGGGGACTGAGCCACACACAGTATTCATGCAAAACAGTAAGATTCACGTCAGCTCATGTACAACATAACAAGGGGGAAAAACCCACTTCATCACAGCAGCTATTTTTAGCTCTGTAGTGCAAAGCCTGCGAGCCCAAGTCCTGGGCTCTGAGACTTGCTGCTGTGGCCTTTAAAATGCTGCATTGATGAGCCCCGGGTCTCCTGGGCCAGCTCTTGGCTTCAGACATGATCACCCCGAGCCAGGGCTGCAGCAGTGGCTCTTTCCCCAGACCCGAATCCCTGGGGGGGAAGGTGGCCACCGCTGCACAGCAGCCAAGCAGGGAGCCGGTGAGGGCACAAGCGAAGTGGAAGCAGAGAAGGTGAAATTCGTGGATTTGCAAGTCGGTTTTTACAGCTGAAATTTAACAAATAGAACTGTTGTGGAAAACCCTTCGTTATTGAGTCCAGGGAGTGCTAGCTCAGTACGGTTAGTGCTGGGTTCCTCACTGATCAGCTTTGACCTGGGATATTATTTCTCAAATCAGGTACTTGGTTACTCTTAGCCAATCAACAAGTTTATTAAGTCACCCAGAGCCATGGAGGTATGTAATGAACAGGTTTGTGGCTTTCGTTCAGATAGCAGATGTTCTAGGCACATACTGACCACACCAGTGTCCTACAAACCCTGGCCAAAGACCAGCATTGAGGGCAAGCAGTTATACCATAAAGCAGTGAAATCACCACTCATCAGCTTTCGTATCTCTGCTAAGGGTATGACACTTTACGTGATCCTCCAACGAATGAGGGGCACTTGTCTGAAGGCAATCAGGAATGGGGCTGGGCTATTTCTGGTGTTTGGTTTGAAAGGAACGCTTTCTCTGAAGGTCTCTAAGACCAATGTCCTTGGATTTACAAAGGGAAATTTCCTTGAGGGAGAGCACTGTCACGGACTCACAGGGTCAGGGCTACGTCTCAGCCTGGGAACAGTCCCTGGGAGGAGCCCTTCAGTGGGCCAGACCCCCCGGTGCTCACTCTTCCCCCAGGGTGAGCCACACAGTCTCACCGCCTCCTGAGACTGGTCCTCTGAGCCTGCAGCCCCATTCTGGGTCCTTGGTCGCTCTGTGCCAGGTCCTGGCGATTGGATTCGCCAGTCTCCTCAGCTGCTCCACCGAGATGGAGACTGAGGCCCAGACAGCTGGGTGACACCCACCCTCTGTCTCTTTGCCTGCCCTGAAGCAAACAGCCCTTTTCCACCCGCTGGGTAACAATGCAGCATGTAGGGGAAACAGGCACAAACAAGACTCATAATAATACAAAATAGTCCCACTGTCACAGGTGCAGACTCAGCAAGGAAACATTCAGTTACTTCTGTTAAAGAACACAGGGTCTGCAATGACGTCCCGCCATTCTCAGTCCTGGTAACCCTGGGAGAGTTTGCCCATGTGCCTGGTCTGAGTGTTTGGTAGCGTTTCCATGTTCGGCAGCTTCTTGCAGGCTTCAGCAAGCTCTGAGTTCCTTGTGGGGCCTTGATTTGTACCCGTGTCAGATTGGGGCGGCTTTATAACTAGACAGAGGGGAGAGGGACATTCCCTCCCTGGCTAAACGACTAACAGCAAGGTGGAGATTTTATTGAAACTTGCCATTTTCTATCCCTGCGGGATTGAGATGCCAGCTTCATTTTATCTGGGATTCCGTCTTCGATGGTGTCTCCCGTTTAAGCTGGGCATTGCTGCTCTTTGTCCTTAGCTCGGAGGAGAGCTGACGTCGGTGTGACTGTGGGTGTGTCCCTGGTTCCAGGGCCAGCAGGAGCTGTAGTTGTTCGTAACATACTTGACGTCAGTAGGTCTCCCAGCAGGACCTGCCGTCCGAGGGGGCGTCCGAGCTCACCACACCTCTTCACGGTTCATTGAAGCAGCCAGCAGAGAGGGATGGGGAAAGGCTCAGCAGCCAGCCCTGGAACCCAGACTCTGCCTCTGCCCAAGGGCCATGCTACAGCAAAGGACTCAGTCATGCCTGGAAGTGCTGGCAGGTGCCAGACTGTTCTCCAGGGTGGGAGACTGTGTTCCTGCTCCCCAGCTTACCCAGCACAGGGTGCTGTTCTGTGTCCCTGGGCAGGGTGGGGAGTCCCAGTGGGCACTGAGGTGCCAGGCTGCAGGGCCTGCAGCGTGACCTGGCTCCAGGTTTGCTGGGCACAGAGCCCGTTTGTCCCAGAGCAATAGCGTGTCACTGCAGGCTCTGCTGCTGGCGCTGGGGAAGAGCCCCCTGCACAGCACTGCATGTAGGAAAGGGCTCGAGGTGACCTGCCGCAGCTCAGGAGAGGGCTCTGGGCATTGCCGGGCCAGCGCAGTGAGCTCAGCTCAGCATGCACAGGCATCCCAAAAGCAAACGCCATGTGCAGCAGGATGGTGGTGATATGGAGAGTCCCTAGTGCCTTCATAGAGATCAGTAGCATGGCCTCCCGTGGGTACTGTGTGCTGGGTCCTGCATCTCAGAGGCTATTGCAGAACAAGGGGTTCAGAGAAGAGAGCAAAACGATTGGGACTGTTCCCTTAAGAGATGAATAAGGGGATGCGACAGAAGCCCCTAAATAATGGTTGGAAGGGAGACTGGGCACTTCTCCTCTTCTTGTCTCATAACCCAAGAACAAGGGTGCGTTAAATGAAATTCAAATGGGGGAAATTCAGACCCAATACAAGGGAATACTTTTTGCACCATGCATTATTAGCCTGTGGAACTCATCTCCACATGAAGTTGTTGAGCCCAAGGACTTAGCGAGGTTCCGAAAGGGACTGGGCGTTTATCTGGATTATAAGAATATCCAGCCTTACCAGAGTTAATGCTAGAAAAAGAATGGTGGCAGGAATGTTTAACCTGTTTCAGGGGTTAAGCTCGGCGTGTCAGTGCTTTGTGGTATAGACTCTTTTAATTCTGCGTCTGTACAGTGCCGTGGGGGCCTGGCCCATGACCAGTGCTGCCAGGCGCTGCGCTCATACAGGGCTTGTCGAGATGCAGTTCGTGCACAGCAAGCTGGGCTCTAGCCCGCCATGTGCTGACTGTCCCTGGCACCCTGCTAGTGTGCTTCCGTCTACTCCACAACAGGAGTAGCTCAAAGCCGCTGGGAACCGGTGAAGGGGCCCAGGGCCGGGGAGCGCAGGGCAGGCTAGTGCATGGTACATTCATGCCCCCGCTGGCTGCACACTCGACAAGCCCACAAATAAATAATCTGAGCTCAAAGTATGAGTGCCCAGGATGAGTCCCTCATGGGGGCAGGTTATCACACATCCGCTGCTTGTGGGTCTTACGGTCTCACACCTGCCTCTGACGTAGCTGGGGCTGTGATGGGCCTCGGGGCTGTGCGAGCTGGGGGTGCCGCTGTTTTCTCTGAACCTGCAGATTCACCCCCCACAAGCCTTCGTTGCCCCTGAATCCTGGCTGCTCAGCAAGGCGCAATGCAGGACGGTGCCCCCTGTTCTCCTGCTGAAGGTTACTGCTCTTCGCCCAGAGAGCATTTCCCCACATCGCCGGTGGGTGGGACATGGTCGGGGCTCCCCAGAGCCTGTGTGGATGGGCAGCATCAGCGTCCCATCACTCACCCTCATTCTTGCTTGCTCTGCACTAGGCAGTCGGCTGGGAGAACATGGCATTCATCTTCCTGAACCGATTCCTGGACCTCACAGACGTGAGTAGCGCATCGGGACGAGGGTAAAGGCAGCACGGGGTGGGGAGCTGTGCTGGTGCCAGCCACTGGGGGCCCTAAGCAGGGATACAATGAATGGGGGCTCGGGGCCCGAAGCAATTGCTCAGGCTGCTTACTCCCCGCGCCAGCTCTGGGGGGGCAGGCTGTTCTGAGTCGGGGGCTGCAGGGGAGGTGCCTGTGGAAGGACAGAGACTGTCCCAGCCCTGCCTCGAGGACCCCTGGGGGGAGCGTGCCCTGTGCTAATGTGCATCTGGCCGAATGCAGCACGTTGGAAATGGCACAGAGTGAAACCGCAGCTTGTACGAGCAGAGCCCTGGCTGCACGTCCAGAGCAGCATGGGCCGGCCCCTCGCCCAAGAGACTTCCAGGCAGAAGGGCCACGATGTCTGGCCTGGAGGTGGCTCTGACCGAGGGAAGGAAGCTGTGCTCATTTCCTGACACCTCGGCTGCTGCCCGTACAAGAGCCAGGAAGGAAAGCGCCCAGCTCTGCCCTTTCCTTGCCCTCCTGTTGGTCCGGCACACAGCAGAGACCCCAGAGCAGCTGGCAAGGAGGGTGACAGGTTCCAGACCGCAGCAGCAGCTGCTGGAATAGAGACCCTCTGCCTGTTTCCATTCTAACCCTGTACTCCTTAGCAGCAGGGGCCCGGTGAGGGACCCAGTTCCCCGGCACCCTGGTCCCTGGCCAAGGGTGTCAGTCGCTGTCCTGTTGGCTGGGACACGCTCCATTGAGAAGTAAAAGACAGCAGCTTTTCGGAAAACAGGTCTCATAAGAGAAACTTCTTCTCATAAGCCTGGCTGCTAAACTCCTGCCAGGGCTGCGGCCTAGTCCTGCGCGACAGGCCACACGAAAATTAACCCGCTGCCAAGTCAGCAGCGCCCATATTGAATGGATTGAGCAGCGGCTAGCTCGTGGATGTCAAAAAGTGGGCAGTTGTCATCCAATGGGGGTGGGGGGTTTCTAATGGGGTGCTGCCCGGGAGCTGCTCTTAGCTCCATGTTACTCAATATCTTCATCGAGGGTCTGGGAGAAAATATAAAAATCACGGGTGATGGATTTTACAGCGTACAGAAAATCACGGTGGGGTCACGTGGGTTCCACTGAGCGACCTGGCTCCCATGGCTAGCTGGACGCAGAGCTGTTGTAGCTGGGTCGGCCACAGGGTATGAGACAGCCAAGCTGGGGGAGGGCATAGCTTGTATTGGACCAAGAGAGCCCTGCACAGAACTCTTCCTCGGGTCTCAGGTGTCAGCGCCGAAGCGTGCATTGCTCATCAGCAGAAGTTGATCCAATACAAGCCATTCCCTCACCCACTCGGCAGTGTGCTGGGCTCATGTGAACTGAGCTAAATGCCAGGATGTGCCCTGGGAACAGAATGTAGGTCCCGCAGGGTGGGGCCTGGCTCACCGGGCGGAAGAGCAGCTGACGGCAAGGTCAGGGCTAATGTGACCCGTGGGTGTGTCCGCTAGGATTGGCAAACGCGTCTCCTGGGACCCTGCTGGGGCCATTGCTGGGGCGGGAGGTTTGTGCTGCCTGGGCTGGCACCGCAGGACGCTGGCCCCCCTGCAGCGCTCTCCCTCTGCCCCCCAGGCCATCGAAGAGGGCACGCTCGACGCCCTGGACCACGCCGACTTCCAGAACACGGACATCCCCTTCGAGGTGCCGCTCCCGGCGCATCAGCACGTGGCTGTGAGTATCATCCGTGTTCCCCCCCCAACCCATCACTTCCCTCAGCCCCAGGACAGGCAGGGAGTGAGGCAGCACAGGGCCCAGCTCTCAGCAACAAGCAGGGATGTGAGGGACCTGACTCAGCAACAGGGGGTGGGGAGTGCGAGGGATCAGGCCCCCGGCTCTCTGGAGGAAGCGAGGGATCATGCCCCGGGCTCTCAGGAGGAAGCGAGGGATCAGGCCCCCGGCTCTCAGGAGGAAGCGAGGGATCATGCCCCCGGGCTCTCAGGAGGAAACAAGGGATCAGGCCCCCGGCTCTCAGGAGGAAACAAGGGATCAGGCCCCCGGCTCTCAGGAGGAAGTGAGGGACCAGGCCCCGGGCTCTCAGGAGGAAACGAGGGATCAGGCCCCGGGCTCTCAGGAGGAAACGAGGGACCAGGCCCCCGGCTCTCAGGAGGAAATGAGGGACCAGGCCCCGGGCTCTCAGGAGGAAGCGAGGGACCAGGCCCCCGGCTCTCAGGAGGAAGCGAGGGACCAGGCCCCCGGCTCTCAGGAGGAAGCGAGGGACCAGGCCCCTGGCTCTCAGGAGGAAGCGAGTAACCAGGCCCCCGGCTCTCAGCAATAGGGGATGGCCCAAGGAACCAGGCCCCCAGGTCTCCGGGCCAGGTGAGTGGGGGGAGGGAGGGACCAGGCCCCCAGGTCTCAGGGCCAGAGGACTAGGGGGTCAAGGGGACAGGCTCCCAGCTCTCAGGACTGGGGGGTCAGGGGAGCAAGGGATCAGGCCCCAGCTCTCAGGACCAGGTGAGTGTGGGGTGAGTGACCAGCTCTCCCCACCCACCCCCCCAGCTCTCAGCACCGGGCAGGGGACGCAAGTGACCAGGGCCCCCTCTGTCAGTTGGGGTTCAGGGTCTGGGGGCCTGACCCTCGCCCCGCCCTGGTCTCGGGGCCAGGCCGGCTCGCAGGGCGGTGCCCGTAGTCAGCAGTGCTCTGTGCTGCACGGCAGGAGGCGACACGAGAGGAGATCAGGGACTGGGTGCTCACCATGTCCATGGACCAGCGGCTGGAGCAGGTTCTGCCCCGAGACGAGCGGGACACATACGAGGCTTCGCTGGTGGCCGCCAGCACGGGCGTGCGCTCCCTGCCTTGCCTGCTCACCGGTGAGTCCCTGGGCCCTCAGCCCCTCGGGAATGGGAGCAGGATTGGGACCCAAGGGGCAGGAATGAGATCTGGGGGTGGCACATTGGCAGAGGGGAGGGGGACGTTTGGCACAGAGGAGGCAGGATCAGGACCTGGGGAGTAGGGGCAAGATTCGGACCTGCGCAGGCAGACTGGCAGTGGGGGGGAGATTTGCAACCTGGGAGGGAGGCAGGCTTGGCGGGGGGGGCAGGATGGGGAGAGGTTTGGGACCCATGGGGGCAGGATTGGCAGTTGGGGGGGGATTATTGGAAAGCATAATCCCAACTCTACATATAAATGATGGGGTTTAAATTAGCTGTTACCACTCAAGAAAGGGATCTTGGAGTCATTGTGGATAGTTCTCTGAAAACATCCCCTCAACGTGCAGTGACAGTCAGAAAAGTGAACAGGATGTTGGGAATCATTAAGAAAGGGATAGATAATAGGACAGAAAGGGCAACTATGCAAAAATGAGGGGGTTAGTTAAACAGAAATTAAAAGGTAAAGTGACTAAAGTGAACTCCCTGCAAGCTGCATGGACACTTTTCAAAGACAACATAATAGATGGCAGTGAGGAATAGCTAGCTCAGTGGTTTGAGCATTGGCCTGTTAAACCCAGGGTTGTGAGTTCAATCCTTAAGGGGACCATTTAGGGATCTGGGGCAAAAAATCTGTCAGGGACAGTACTTGGTCCTGGGCTCCAGGGACTGGACTCAATGACCTTTCAAGGTCCTTCCAGCTCTATGAGATAGGTATATCTCCATATGTTATATTATAGAAGAACATAAATTGTTGGGCAAACATCAACATGGTTTCTGTAAAGGGAAATCATGCCTTACTAATCTATTAGAGTTCTTTGACGGGATCAACAAACATGTGGACAAGGGTGATCCAGTAGACATAGTGTACTTAGATTTCCAGAAAGCCTTTGACAAGGCCCCTCACCGAAGGCTCTTACATAAATTAAGTTGCCATGGGATAAGAGGGAATATCCTTTCATGGATTGAGAACTAGTTTAAAAACAGGGAACAAAGGGTAGGAATAAATAGTAAATTTTCAGAATGGATAGGGGTAACTAGTGGTGTTCCCCAAGGGTCAGTCCTAGGACCAATCCTATTCAACTGAATAGGTTGAATCCTATTCAACTTATTCATAAATGATTTGGAAGAAGGGGTAAACAGGGAGGTCGCAAAGTTTGCAGATGATACTAAACAGTCTTATTAATCTCTCCTCATACGGAAACCATTCTATACCCCTAATCATTTGTGTTGCTCTTTTCTGAACCTTTTCCAATGCCAATATATCTTTTTTGAGATGGGACGACCATATCTGCACTCAGTATTCAAGATGTGGGCGTACCATGGATTTATATAGAGGCAACATGATATTTTCTGTCTTCTTATCTCTCCCTTTCTTGATGATTCCCTATTTTCTGTTTGCTTTTTTGGCTGCCGCTGCACATTGAGTGGATGATTTCAGAGAACTATCCACAGTGACTCCAAGATCGCTTTCTTGAGTGGTAACAGCTAATTCAGACCCCATCATTGTATATGTGTAGTTGGGATGATGCTTTCCAATGTGCATTACTTTGCATTTATCAACATTAAATTTCATCTGCCATTTTGTTGCCCAGTCACCCAGTTTTGTGAGATCCTTTTGTAGCTCTTCACAGTCTGCCTGGGACTTCACTATCTTGAGTAGTTTTGTATCATCTGCAAATTTTGCCACCTCACTGTTTACCGCATTTTCTTATGTTCTTAATGGTAGTGGCGGGGATTGGGACGTGGGAGGAGCAGGGGTGGGGGAGAGGTTTGGGAACGTGGAGGATTGGGATGCAGGAGGCAGGGTTGGTGGGTGAGGGGGAGGTTCTGGACCGGGGGCCAGGTTTGGGACCAGGGGGCTGATTGGTAGTGGGAGGGATTGGGACCTGGGGGGAGCCGGCTTGGTGGTGGCGGGGGGAGCTTTGGGCCTGGGGGGGTGGAATTGGAAGCGGGGGGGCATGTCAGACACTGACGAGGGAACTGCAGGTGAAGGCCTTGGGCAAGGGCGGGGTCCTGGCACGTCAGATCCTGGCAGGGGCATTGCTGTGTGTTGGGGCCCCCCTCTGGGCCCCCACACGAGCTCTGCCCTGTGTGGTGCTGTTGGCAAACGCCCAGGCCAGGCCCCTGGGGGTGGTGCTGGCAGGGCTGGGGGTCGGGCGGCGCTGGGCTCAGCCCGGCTCGGCCCCGCTCACCGGCGTCTGTTTGTGGCCAGGCTACCCCGTGCTGAGGAACAAGGTCGAGTTCAAGCGGCCTGGGAAAGAAGCCAACAAAGACACATGGAACAAGTTCCTGATGGCCGTCAAGGTGAGAGGGGGCAGGGCCTATCTTCGGGGGAGGGGCTCAGAGCTGAGCGCAGGTGCGGGGAGGGGCCTGTCTTCGTGGGAGGGGCTCAGAGCCAAGCACAGGTTGGGGGGTAGGACAAGGCAGAGGCTCTGGCTCACTCACCGGCCTGTGCCCACTTGGAGGGAGAATGGGGGGGGGGCAGCCATCCACCCACACCTCCCTGCCCAGCACCTCTCAGCTGCACCAAAGGGCAGAGGATCCAGGGGCATTGGCTCCCCTGGAGAGGACCTGGCTGGGCCCAGCAGGGGAAGAGGCAGCTGGGTTCAGCCCTCCCACGGGGGGTCTCAGCCTGGCCCAGCCCCCCACGGGCGAACATCCCCCAGTGTCACCCAGCACCCATGTGTGTTATCCTGCTGGGTTCCCCCCTTTCCCCTTGCCCAGGCCTGGCCCCAGGGACCAGGGCTGTGCCCCACTCCGCTCCAGGGGACAGGCTCAGGGGCTCCCCCGGTGGGGCCGGGATGTATGTGGGGTCTGGGCCCAGCTGCTTCCTGGTCATGCCCATGCTCAGGGGCTGGGCTCGCATTGCCCAGGCAGCCCGGGGGAGTGGGGGATACGCTGAAAGCCCCGGGAGCTGAGTTCAGCCTCACGACCCCCCCCTAAGCCTGGCTGGCTCCCCGCAGCCCGTGCCCAGCTCCGCCTCTTCTCTCTTGCAGACATCCCATAGCCCCGTGTGCCAAGACGTGCTCAAGTTCATCGGACAGTGGTCCGGGGGGCTGCCGAGCAGCAGCTTCTCCTTCCAGTGAGCGTGCCTGGGACCGGGCGCCAGGGCAGTGTGGGGCCCGCCTGCCCCGTCGCTGCTCCCCATTAAAGCAGGCTCTGGAACCCCAGCTGTGGTCCTGGATCCGTGTCGGCCCTGCCTGTGGGTCCTGCGCTTCCCCCGGGGGTGGCAGCGTCCCATTGCCTCCCCTGGCGCCACGAGGCAGCCCGGCGCCCGGCCAGGCAGGGGGCGAGCGCAGGCGCCCAACAGGGCTCAGGCCAGGCTCAGCGCAGCCAAGCCGAGCACAGGGTCCCTGCCGTCCAGACCGCTCCTTGTGGGGCCACAGCCGCTCAGCGGTGCAGGGGTGGGGGAGGCTGCCTGGGGGATGCACGTGCAGGGGGAGCAGCAGGCCCCACCTGTGCAAGCAGAGTGTCCAGCACCCCACAGACACCCCCGGAACAGCGAGCACCGGAGCGATGGCAGGACCGAGCGAGCTGGTGAGCAACAGGGGCTGGCCCCAGAGACAGAGTCCTTCCCCTGCCACGGCCCCAGTGCCAGACTCCTCCCCTTTCGTCAGTGCCCCACCCAGTGCCAGGCCCCTCTCCTTTCTTCAGTGCCCCACCCAGTGTCAGGCTCCTCCCCTTTCTTCAGTGCCCCACCCATTGCCAGGCTCCTCCCCTTTCGTCAGGCCCCTCCCCTTTCTTCAGTGCCCCACCCATTGCCAGGCCCCTCTCCTTTCTTCAGTGCCCCACCCAGTGTCAGGCTCCTCCCCTTTCTTCAGTGCCCCACCCATTTCCAGGCTCCTCCCCTTTCTTCAGTGCCCCACCCCGTGTCAGGCTCCTCCCCCTTCTACACACAGATCCACCCCCTGCCAGGCTACCCCCCACCCACTGTCAGACTCCTCTCTTGCTATACTGGCTCAGTTACAACCTGCTTCCTGTTGCCGCTCAGCCCCACTCCTCTCCGCGGAGGACAGCCGGCGTTGCTGAGTCTGGCTCGTGCCCAGGGCAGTACCCAGCGGCGCTCTCGCTTGCCGCTGGCTCACCCAGGCTCGGGGTGTCACTCGGGAACCAGGTCCCAAACCATTGAGGGTTTATTAACCGTTTATTTGGATGGTGCCTGAGTGCCAGCCAAGCTCTGGCCCCCTGTGCTAGGCGCAGTAGAGCCCCAGAGCTGCTGCCTGTCCCGGCACTGCAGAGTTGGTGGGGCCTGGGGCCTAGTACACCCGCGGCGTGCCGAGGTGAGGGCTAGTTCCTGCCACGCTGGGCGTGTGAGTGTGAGGGGTGAGCTAAGGGGCAGGTGTGGAATGAGGCTGAGGGGAAGAGCCGGAGGGTGGGAGCTGAGAAGGGCCAGTCCCACCTGCAGCGAGGTCACTGGCTGTCCAGATGTCCCTGCTCAGGCTGCTTATCCCCCTCCCCGCTGGTGTCTCTGGCGGGATCCCTTCCCCCATGGCCCTATGGGGCTGGGAACTCAGCACGGCCTGGTGGGCAGACCCCCGGGAGAACTGGCACGCTCACGGCATGAGGGGGAGAGCCCTGATACCAGCAGGACCCTGCCACAGCACAACGGAGCCTGCTCCCCAAGGAAAAGTCTGCAGGGTGGGGCAGCTGCCCCCTCCCTCCTGGCCCTGCATCCTGCCTCTCCCATGGGGCAGCATCAGAATGACAGGCGCTTCACCCGCCCTCCTGGCTGATGTGACCCGGGGGTTCCTGGAGCAGCATCTGCAAGAGAAAGAAACCGTCTGGCTGTGGTGGCTGCAGACCCCTGAATAGCGAGGCCCTGCCAGGTGGCAGCACCGAGTGACTTGGAGCCCTGGTGTGGGCGGGGAATGGGGCCCGGCCAGGCAGCGGCACCGAGTGACTTGGAGCCCTGGTGTGGGTGGGGAATGGGGCCCTGGTGTGGGCGGGGAATGGGGTCCTGCCAGGCGGCGGCACCGAGTGACTTGGAGCCCTGGTGTGGGCGGGGAATGGGGTCCTGCCAGGCAGCGGCACCGAGTGACTTGGAGCCCTGGTGTGGGCGGGGAATGGGGCCCTGCCAGGTGGCAGCACCGAGCGACTTGGAGCCCTGGTGTGGGTGGGGAATGGGGCCCTGCCAGGTGGCGGCACTGAGTGACTCGGAGCCCTGGTGTGGGCGGGGAATGGGGTCCTGGCAGGTGGTGGCACTGAGTGACTTGGAGCCCTGGTGTGGGTGGGGAATGGGGTCCTGCCAGGTGGCAGCACGGAGCGACTCGGAGCCCTGGTGTGGGCGGGGAATGGGGCCCTGGTGTGGGCGGGGAATGGGGTCCTGCCAGGTGGCAGCACCGAGTGACTTGGAGCCCTGGTGTGGGCAGGGAATGGAGCCCTGGTGTGGGCGGGGAATGAGGTCCTGGCAGGTGGCGGCACCGAGTGACTTGGAGCCCTGGTGTGGGCGGGGAATGGGGTCCTGGCAGGTGGTGGCACTGAGTGACTTGGAGCCCTGGTGTGGGTGGGGAATGGGGCCCTGCCAGGTGGCAGCACCGAGCGACTCGGAGCCCTGGTGTGGGCGGGGAATGGGGCCCTGGTGTGGGTGGGGAATGGGGTCCTGCCAGGTGGCAGCACCGAGTGACTCGGAGCCCTGGTGTGGGTAGGGAATGGGGCCCTGCCAGGTGGCGGCACTGAGTGACTCAGAGCCCTGGTGTGGGCGGGGAATGGGGTCCTGGCAGGTGGCAGCACCGAGCGACTCGGAGCCCTGGTGTGGGCAGGGAATGGAGCCCTGGTGTGGGCGGGGAATGGGGTCCTGGCAGGTGGCGGCACCGAGTGACTTGGAGCCCTGGTGTGGGCGGGGAATGGGGTCCTGCCAGGTGGCGGCACTAAGTGACTCAGAGCCCTGGTGTGGGCAGGGAATGGGGCCCTGGCAGGTGGCAGCACCGAGCGACTCGGAGCCCTGGTGTGGGCGGGGAATGGGGTCCTGGCAGGTGGTGGCACCGAGTGACTTGGAGCCCTGGTGTGGGCGGGGAATGGGGCCCGGCCAGGTGGCAGCACCGAGCGACTCGGAGCCCTGGTGTGGGTGGGGAATGGGGTCCTGCCAGGCGGTGGCACCGAGTGACTTGGAGCCCTGGTGTGGGCAGGGAATGGGGCCCTGCCCAGCAAGGAGGGGGAGTGACTCGGAGCCCTGGTGTGGGCGGGGAATGGGGCCCTGCCCAGCAAGGAGGGGGAGTGACTCGGAGCCCTGGTGTGGGCAGGGAATGGGGCCCTGCCAGGCGGCGGCACCAAGTGACTTGGAGCCCTGGTGTGGGCGGGGAATGGGGCCCTGGTGTGGGCGGGGAATGGGGTCCTGCCAGGCGGCGGCACCGAGTGACTTGGAGCCCTGGTGTGGGCGGGGAATGGGGCCCTGCCCAGCAAGGAGGGGGAGTGACTCGGAGCCCTGGTGTGGGCGGGGAATGGGCCCTGCCCAGAGAGAGGGGGGAAGGACAGGGTCCCCGTTGCCTGGCTGGAACCTGCACTGGGTTGAGCAGCTCCCAGCCAGGCTGGGCTGGACAGTCAGAGACCCACCAACCCAGCGGATTCCCCCATGTGCCCCGTTCCCCCTGCTGGGCCGGGCGACGCCACACGCCCCTCACCTCTGCCACTAGGCCCGGGCCCCGTCCTCCACCGCCAGCAGCTGGCACTGCTCTTGCTTGCGCCGGTCCTCAGATGCCCCCTCCTTTGTCGCCGTCTCTGCCTCCTGCTGGAAAGGAGCGAGGCGGCTGAGCAGTGCCATGCCAGGGCCAGGGTGACTGACCCCCAGCCAAACTGGGGCAGACCAAAGGTCCACCTAGTGCAGTGTCCGGTTCCCACAGCGGCCCCAGAGCAGTGGGTCTCAACCCGGGGTCTGGGGCCCACTGTGGGGCCGTGAGCAGGTGTCAGGGGGTTCACCAAGCAGGGCTGGCATTAGACCCACTGGGGCGCAGGGCAGAAAGCCAAAGCCCCGGGGGCTCAGTCCCAACACCAGGCAATGGCCCGGCTGGCCACCCCCTAACGCCGGCCCTGGCGTTTATTTGCAGAAAACCAGTTGTGGTGGCACAGGTGGGCAGTGGAGTTTTTAATAGTGGGGCGGGGGGAGGGGGAGGGGGGCTCAGAAAGGAAAAGCTCGAGACCCCTGCCCCAAAGGGACTGGACTGGGCAGTTATCAAGTGATCCATCCCGTTGGCCAGGCCCAGCTTCAGGAAGGCTGGTTAGGGACACCCCGAGCATGTGGCTGCGTCCCTCCCCAGCGTGGCTAACAGCCATTGATGGATCTAGCCCCCGTGAATTTAGTTACGTCTTTTTTCAGCCCAGTTACACGTTTGGCCTCACAATGTCCCCTGGCAGCGAGTTCCACAGGTTGAGCGTCGCATGAAGAAGGTTTGTTTAAACCTGCTGCCTGTTAATTTCATTGGGTGACCCCTAGTTCTTGTGTTATGTGAAGGGGTAAATGACACTTCCTTAGTCAGTTTCTCCACACCAGTCATGATTGTATAGACCTCTATCCTATCCCCCCTTAGTCACCTCTTTTCCAAGCGGAAAAGTCCCAGTCCTATTAATCTCTCCTCATACGGAAGCCGTTCCAGACCCCTCATCATTTTTGTTGCTCTGTTCTAAACCTTTTCCAATCCCAATAGATCTTTTTTGAGATGGGGCGACCAGATCTGCAGGCAGGATTCCAGGTGTGTGGGCCCACAGATTTACATAGAGACAACATGATATTTTCTGTCTCATTATCGATCCCTTTCCCAACGGTTCCCACCATTCTGTAGCTGGTTTGACGGCTGCTGCACATCGAGTGGGCAGAGCGGGGGGGGGGAGGGGGGCGGATGGGGGTCAGCCCCTCGATCAGCCCTAGGGAGACACCCCTGGCCCTGCATGGCAATCCAGCCCCTCCCACCCCACAGCCCAAACATATCTGGCCTTGGGTCCCCCCAACCCCATGCTTGCTCTGGCCCCTCCATTCCCGTCACACCCGGGGGGAGGGGGCAGCACCTCCCAGTGGGTGTTGGGGAAACAACCCCTGGGACCCTGTGCTCGGGGTTAGAGCAGCTGAATTGGGTGCACCAAATGGGGAGAGTCGCTCCTGGAGAGACCGTCCCTGGGGCTGGGGGGAAGACAGGGGCGGTTCTGGCTGGAACCTCTGACCTGCTGGCGGATGTAGGCGTCTGCACAGGGACCGATGCCGCGGAGGATCAGGGACACCACACAGCACCTGCCGGAGAGCGCAGCCTCCACCGCGGCCATCACCATGGAGGGGAACCAGAGCGCCAGCGCCGTGTCCTGTGGGGGGGGGCAGAGTCAGGCCGGGGCGTGCGGGGGGGGTGTGCTCAGGAGGGGGGCACACAGGGAGCGGGGGGCGTGCAGGAGGGGGGCACGCAGGGAATGGGGGGGCGCGCAGGAGGGGGACACACAGGGAATGGGGGGCGCGCAGGAGGGGGGCACGCGGGGGGCACTCGGGGTGCTCAGGAGCGGGGCACACAGGGAGCGGGGGGCCCGGCCCCGCAGCAGGGACTCACGTAGATGCGGGTGGTGTCGAAGGGGCAGTCGTTGGTGGCTATGGCAGCCCGGGCGTCGGCCGGGAGGGCGGAGCTGTTGCAGCCGGCGATCAGGCGGTGCCCCCGGCTGGCGACGGTGAGGGACATGGCCAGGGCCAGGCCCAGGCTGCAGGCCGCGGAGAGGAGGCAGTTCAGCAGCGAGACGCACAGCAGGGCCCAGTGCTGCAGCAGAGACCAGAGCTGGGGGCAGGAGGCCGGGCAGCCACGCGGCGCAGCCCCACCCCGCAACGGGCCACCCCCCGGCTCCAGCAGCCCAGGGGTGACGTGGGCAGCGGCCCTGGGCCCCACACGCCCACGCAGGGACCCTCCCCCCGCCCCAGGAGCTTCCTCCAGCAACTGGAGCAGCTGCTCCCAGACCCACGTTTGTCTGGGCCTCAAACGTCTCCCTGCACCCCAGGTCCTTGTAGCCCCACGGGGGCCCAGCTCCCTCCCCCCCCCCCCGAAGCTGCAGGGGGCCGGGTCTGCCCTGCCTCGCCCGTTCCCGTGCAAACCGATCCCAGCACCAATGAGCAGCCGCTGCCCTGGCCTCAGCTCTCGCACGCCCCCCTGGTGACTGCGCCTGGCACCGTCCTGTGTGCTTACGTCTGGTGTCACACGCTCCCTTTGCCGGCATAGCCATGGGGGGGCCTGGCACAAACCCGGGGTGCCCTCTGCATGTGGCCATTCCTCGCGCCTCCTGCCCCGAGCCCGTGGGGACAGCGTCTGAGCCAAGCTGCCCGGCTCAGTCACTGCCCCATACAATGGGGTGGCTGGACCCCCCCCACCCCCGGCTTGTGCCAAGGCCTGTGAGTGGCAGGGAGCGGCTGTCACATTATGCAGCACAAGCGCGGGGCGGGGGGGGGGGGGGGGAGTATGTAGCACCCAGCACAAGGTGGGGCCTTGCCCTGGGCTGGGGAGAGCGGTGGGGGCCTGGCGCAGGGGAGGGGGGGGGGGCCTTAGCCAAGGGAGGTCGGTGCAGAGCCCAGCACAAGGTGGGGCCTTGCCCTGGGCTGGGGAGAGCGGTGGGGGCCTGGCGCAGGGGCCGGGGGGGGGGGGCCTTAGCCAAGGGAGGTCGGTGCAGAGCCCAGCACAAGGGCGGGGGGCGGGGAGCTGCGTGGCACCGGGCATGGGAGGGAGCAGGGAACAGCACTGATGGCAAGAGCAGGTGTGGCCCGGCCGAGGCCGCGCTGCAAAGCTTGCTGGGCCCACACAGCAGGAGACGGCACCTCAGGGAGCAAGGTCCAGGGAGTGGCAGCTGCAGGATCTCGGCCACAGCCCTGAATGCTGCTCCCTGCCCGAACTCAGCCGCTGCCCCCCCCCCCAGGTTCCCCGGCTGTGACCCCCCCAGCACTGGCCATCACCCGGCCCTGCAGCCCCCCGCGCCCGGCTCCCAGGGCCCCACTCCCCGGCGCTCACTCACCAGGGCTGCCTTGAGGAGGTTCCGGGACACCAAGATGGCCACAATCCCCACAGTGATACTCTAGGGAGAGACACGGGCGGGGGTGTCAGTCCCCCAGTGCAGCACCCCCACCCCCACCCCAGACCCAGCGGCTGGGTCCCTGGGCCATAGCAAGCAACGGCATCGTTCAATCAGGGGCCCCACGGCCCAGAAACTCAGCCACGCTCATGCGCTGAGCCTGGGTTCAGGCCGGAGGGGGCCGGACGGGCATCGCTCATGTCTTGCCCCAGCAGCTGCTGTCTGTTCCCTGCACTGGCCCAGTGGTGCCGGCCTCGGCCTCGTCCCCCCACCCCCAGCTCCAGCTCCTAGCTGCCGGGGAGGCGCTGGGCTGCCGGGGCTCAGCTGCCCGGCACGTGTCTCTCTCCGGGCTCGGCCAGCGCTGCAGGATCAGGCCCAGCCATGGCTCAGCAGCCCCTGCGGAGCCAGGCAGGGACTCATGCAGGCAGCTGGAGCCCCAGGGGACAGCGGGGGGAACAATGGGGCTGCTGGCGCCGGAGCAGGGCGGCCGCCGGGGCCCCACTCACCAGCAGCCCGGAGCCCACGGAGATGACATTGGCCGTCGTGTACTCGGAGGTGACCGTGCGCTCGGGATTGGCCACGTGGCGCAGGACGGTGCCGTGCACGATGGCACCCAGCAGGAAGTTCACGTGGCCCAGGATGATCAGGGTGATGCCCGACCGCATGAGGCGCTGGGGCCCGCGCCCCAAGTCTGCAAGAGAGGCAGGCGTCAGGCACCGGGGAGGGGGGGAGGGTGCTTGTACCTCAGGGGGCAACAGAGAGAATCACCCACAGCATAAGGGCCTAGTGCCCCCAAGTGCCAATGGGTGGGGGGGGGGAGGGTAGCTGAGTGTGCAATGGGGGGTCACGCACGGCGGCGGGGGAGGTACCTGAGTGTGCAAGGGGAGGTCACGCACGGCGGGGGAGGAGGTACCTGAGTGTGCAAGGGGAGGTCACACACAGCGGGGGGGGACCTGAGTGTGCAATGGGGGGGCCACGCACGGCGGCGGGGGAGGTACCTGAGTGTGCAAAGGGAGGTCACGCACGGCGGGGGAGGAGGTACCTGAGTGTGCAATGGGGGGTCACGCACGGCGGCGGGGGAGGTACCTGAGTGTGCAAGGGGAGGTCACGCACGGCGGGGGAGGAGGTACCTGAGTGTGCAAGGGGAGGTCACACACAGCGGGGGGGGACCTGAGTGTGCAATGGGGGGGCCACGCACGGCGGCGGGGGAGGTACCTGAGTGTGCAAAGGGAGGTCACGCACGGCGGGGGAGGAGGTACCTGAGTGTGCAAGGGGAGGTCACGCACGGCGGCAGGGGAGGTACCTGAGTGTGCAATGGGGGGGTCACGCATGGCGGCGGGGGAGGTACCTGAGTGTGCAATGGGGGGGGTCATGCATGGCGGCGGGGAAGGTACCTGAGTGTGCAATGGGGGGGGTCACGCATGGCGGTGGGGAAGGTACCTGAGTGCGCAATGGGGCGGTCACGCACGACGGGGGAGGGGGGGGACCTGAGTGTGCAATGCGGGGGTCACGCACGGCGGGGGGAGGAATTTGCCCGTAAGGGAGATGGGTGTCGGGGGGGGGGCGATTCACGGACCCCCCCCCCCCCGAACGGGCTCCGGGAGGGGCCCCGGGACTCACCGAACCCGCAGCCGCAGCCGCCGCCGCAGCCCATCCCGCCGGCAGCCACAGGCCCAGGGGCGGGACCCAGGAGTCCGACCCCGCCCTACCGCCCCCCCCCCCCCGCGGGACCCAGGAGTCCGACCTCTCCCTCCCCCGCCACGCGGCGGCGGAACCCGGGAGTCCGACCCCGCCCTCCCCCGCGGAACCCAGGAGTCCGACCCCCCCTCTCCCTCCCCCGGCGCGGAACCCAGGAGTCCGGCCTCCCGGCAGAACGATTGACGGGGGGGGGGGGAGGTGCCGCTTCTCTCCACCTTCCCCTCCGAGCCCGGACCTGGGGGTCCCGCTCCGGGTGTTCAGCCCCCGGCAGCGCTGGAGGGAACGAGCCGCCCCCGCCCCGCGGCGGCTTCTCCGGGCGGCCCGGAGCCCCTGTACCGCGTGGGGGGATAGTCCCCCCCCGCCGAGTCCCCCTTTGCCCCCCACGTCCCCAGACAGGGCCCAGGCGGGGGCCGGGGGGGTAGGGTAAGTGGGGGGGCCCAGCCGCAGGCGGGGGAGGGGGGCACAGTTGCAGGAGGGGGCGGGGCCCAGCACACATGGCAAAGAGGCATTTACTTATTTACAAAACAGTTTATTAAAAATAGGAAATGATAGAAACTAGACACAGGAGGCTCCACGTACAGCGGCAGCTGCCAGAGCAGAGGCCCCGGCTCCTGGGGAAGGGGCTGCAGCAAGGAGAGGCGGGGTGGGGACAAGGGCCCCCCTCAGAGCCCTGGGCCCCCAGGGAGAAGTGGGGCAGGAAGCCAGGACGAAGGCTCTGAACACTGGGGGAAGCCGTGGCCAGAGCTGCCCCTCCCCACACCCAGGGCCCATCTCATAGGGGGTGCAGGTGCCAGGAGGAGGAGCAGCAACACCACGCTGCCCCTCCAGCACGAGCCCACTCTGGGGCACCAGGAGGGCTCCAAGCCCCTGCTCCCAACCCCACCCCTGCCCCTGCCCAGCTCCAGTCGCCCATCCGGCCCCGAGGCTCCAGCCCAGCCTCGGCCACACGTAAACAAGTGCTGGAGAGCTGTAGGGAAAGCGCCCAGGGGCTGCTGGGGGCAAGGGTAAGCAGGGCTTTGCTGAGCCCCCTCACCTCGGCCCCGGGGGGGGGGGGGTACAGAATGGGACTAGAGGCAGATGCCAGGGGTGGTGCACATGGGGAGGGGGCTTCCCTCTTTTCTACCTTTAAATAAGATTTCTGTCCTGTGCAAAAGAAAACCCACCAAACTCTGTACAGTTCCAACAGACCCAATGCCATGCACATTCCCACGGCCCGGCTGGCCACGCTGCCCCACACCATCCCAACAAACCACGGCTGAAATAATACTGACTCGCAAAGTCCCCTTTAATAGGCAGGCAGGGCAGACTGTCGCTGGGCCTGGCGACGGCACATGCAGGATGAGCTTCCAAGCGCAGCGTCTGGGGTCTCGCTGGTGCCCTACACAGATGGACAGACTCAGAAAAGGGTCACGGGCAACTAAGCAACGCCGGGCAGCGTGAAGGGGCTGCTAGGACGACACGGTGACCGCCGTCAGGGCTCCGTTCCGGGCGTAGAAGAACTTGCTGAACGCCTCTTCAAGTAAACAGGTGAGTCTGTTCTGGTCGGCCTGGGGAGAGCAGAGCACCGTGAGCAGCGGGGCGGGGACGGCCATGGGGCTGACCCAGCCCACACCTGAGACACTGGGGTGGAGGGAGCAGCAGGACCAGACTGGTGGGGACGGCAGGACAAGAAACCCTGTGGCCTGTGACGGGGAGGGGGGAAGGCAGGAGCTCACCTCACTGATGAATCCCAGCTGCACCAGCTCAGCCGCCAGCTCCTGGATACTGTCATCTACAAGAGAGAGGAGGGTGAGTCCTGGACTGGCGGCCCCATGGCCCAGGGGAGGGGCACGGCCGGTACTTACTGGGCAGTAAGTCGCAGCTCAAGTGTCGATTCAATTTGTCTTCCAGTTTCAGCAGCAGCGTCAGCTGCAGGAGAAAGGGGGGCATGAGAAGGAGCTGCAATTCCTGCATGATCTGGGGGGCAGCCGCTCCCCCCACAGCCCGGGTGGCCCGTGCCCTTTACTCCCCACCCTGCCCCCCACTGTACTTCAAGCAGTGCCTGGAGTAGGCCCAGAACCACCCGCTCTGCTCCCCCCAGGACAGAACGCACCGCCCCCAAGCCAGGATATGCCGTGCTCTCTCCTGCACGGTGAGCAGGGATCCCGCAGGGACGGCGCTGCCCCGGCTCACCAAGCCGGTCGTGGCTTCGGGCCCTGCAGACGGGGGCAGCCCAGCGGACCTAGGCACAGGCAGTACGTCCAGGCCCCAGCACCGCTCACCCCACTACTGCTGCCAAGGGGGAGCCAAGACACTTGGAGCAGCCTGCTCAGACCCCGCCCGCACAGCGCACGGGGGAGACGGAAACGTACATGGTGCTTGACTCCCTCCTCCACAGACTCAATGTTGCACTGCATTAGCACCACCTGGAAGGGAAGCAGAGAGGCCATGAGACTCCTGCGGTCACTGCTCCACGCAGACACTAGCGAGAGACCGGCAGCATCTCCTGCTCTCACCTTGCGGGTCTCCACCTCAGCAGGTTCTGGCGTTGGGGTCTTCACTGACGGGGGCACAATGGGGGACTTCACCACCTCCTGCTGGGGCTGCTGGGGCCGAGGCATCCCAAAGGCCGTGAGCGGGTAGATGCCGTTCCTGCAAGAGGAGCAGTGTTATGGAGGGTGCTTGCCTCTCCCGGTGAGCGGAGGCAGCATCCAGGGACCTGCCCAGGCCAGCTGCAGAGAGGGGAGTCTTAGGGCATAGGAGGGGGATGGCCTCTTACCTCACATCCTCCAGGAACTTGTCCAGCTCCAGTGCCGGGGATTGGGAAAAGCTGAAAAAAGAAGGCAGTGAAGTCACGAGCCAAGCCAAACCCAGCCTGTGCCTCCTCCCTCCCTGCCCAGTGCCGGGGGGGGCTTGCCCGACAGTTCTCTCCTCATTACAACCAGGAGGCAGAGCCTCTCCTCTGTGCAATGCAGGGGGGAGGCTCCAGGATAAGCCCTGTCCTTCAGCCTGGGCCTCCAAGAAGCTCTTCCAACGCTGAACACACTAGCAGCATTAAGGGAATTAACAAGCCCTAACACAATGGTAGGCCCCGTCTCCCTGTTGAACAGCAGGTTAACACATCACAAAGTGTATTGCAGCCATTTTGCAGGTGCCAGGGAGAGATGAATGAGGAGAGGCCCTGTGAGCAGAGAAGTCACTCACGCTGTACTAGGGGAGAAGGATAAATCAGAACGGTCAGTAGAACAGGCAGAAATAGGGAGAAGTTCTGTCCATATAAAGCAAGATCTTCATAGAATCATAGAATCTCAGGGTTGGAAGGGACCTCAGGAGGTCATCTAGTCCAACCCCCTGCTCAAAGCAGGACCAACCCCAACTAGATCATCCCAGCCAGGGCTTTGTCAAGCCTGACCTTAAAAACCTCTAAGGAAGGAGATTCCACCACCTCCCTAGGTAACCCATTCCAGTGCTTCACCACCCTACTAGTGAAAAAGTTTTTCCTAATATCCAACCTAAACCTCCCCCTCTGCAACTTGAGACCATTACTCCTTGTTCTGTCATCTTCTACCACTGAGAACAGTCTAGATCCATCCTCTTTGGAACCCCCTTTCAGGTAGTTGAAAGCAGCTATCAAATCCCCCCTCACTCTTCTCTTCTGCAGGCTAAACAATCCCAGTTCCCTCAGCCTCTCCTCATAAGTCATGTGCTCCAGCCCCCTAATCATTTTTGTTGCCCTCCGCTGGACTCTTTCCAATTTATCCACATCCTTCTTGTAGTGTGGGGCCCAAAACTGGACACAGTACTCCAAATGAGGCCTCCCCAGTGCCGAATAGAGGGGAATGATCACGTCCCTCGATCTGCTGGAAATGCCCCTACTTATACAGCCCAAAATGCCGTTAGCCTTCTTGGCAACAAGGGCACACTGTTGACTCATATTCAGCTTTTCGTCCACTGTAACCCCTAGGTCCCTTTCTGCAGAACTGCTGCCCAGCCATTCGGTCCCTAGTCTGTAGCAGTGCATGGGATTCTTCCGTCCTAAGTGCAGGACTCTGCACTTGTCCTTGTTGAACCTCATCAGATTTCTTTTGGCCCAATCCTCTAATTTGTCTAGGTCCCTCTGTATCCTGTCCCTACCCTCCAGCGTATCAACCACTCCTCCCAGTTTAGTGTCATCTGCAAACTTGCTAAGGGTGCAGTCCACACCATCCTCCAGGTCGTTGATGAAGATATTGAAAAAAACCGGCCCCAGCACCGACCCTTGGGGCACTCCACTTGATACCGGCTGCCAACTAGACATGGAGCCATTGATCACTACCCGTTGAGCACGACCATCCAGCCAGTTTTCTATCCACCTTACCGTCCATTCATCCAGCCCATTCTTCTTTAACTTGCTGGCAAGAACACTGTGGGAGACTGTATCAAAAGCTTTGCTAAAGTCAAGAAATAGCACATCCACTGCTTTCCCCTCATCCACAGAGCCAGTTATCTCCTCATAGAAGGCAATTAGGTTAGTCAGGCATGACTTGCCCTTGGTGAATCCATGCTGACTGTTCCTGATCACTTTCCCCTCCTTTAAGTGGTTCAGAATTGATTCCTTGAGGACCTGTTCCATGATTTTTCCAGGGACTGAGGTGAGACTGACTGGCCTGTAGTTCCCCGGATCTTCCTTCTTCCCTTTTTTAAAGATGGGCACTACATTAGCTTTTTTCCAGTCATCCGGGACCTCCCCCGATTGCCATGATTTGTCAAAGATAATGGCCAATGGCTCTGCAATCACATCGGCCAACTCCTTTAGCACCCTCGGATGCAGTGCATCCGGCCCCATGGACTTGTGTTCGTCCAGCTTTTCTAAATAGTCCCGAACTACTTCTTTCTCCACAGAGGGCGGGTCACCTCCTCCCCATACCGTGCTGCGGAGTGCAGCCGCCTGGGAGCTGACCTTGTCTGTGAAGACAGAGGCAAAAAAAGCATTGAGTACACTAGCTTTCTCCACATCCTCTGTCACAAGGTTCCCTCCCTCATTCAGCAAGGGGCCCACACTTTCCTTGACCACCTTCTTGTTGCTCACATACCTGAAGAAACCCTTCTTGTTACTCCTAACATCTCCGGCTAGCTGCAACTCCAAGTGTGATTTGGCCTTTCTAATTTCACTCCTGCATGCCTGAACAATATTTTTATACTCCTCCCTGGACATTTGTCCAATCTTCCACTTCTTGTAAGCTGCTTTTTTGTGTTTAAGACGAGCAAGGATTTCACTGTTAAGCCAAGCTGGTCGCCTGACATATTTACTTTTCTTTCTACACATCGGGATGGTTTGTTCCTGCAACCTCAATAAGGTTTCTTTAAAATACAGCCACTTTTCCTCGACTCCTTTCCCTCTCATGTTATTCTCCCAGGGGACCTTGCCCATCAGCTCCCTGAGGGAGTCAAAGTCTGCTTTTCTGAAGTCCAGGCTCTGTATTCTACTGCTCTCCTTTCTTCCTTGTGTCAGGATCCTGAACTCGACCATCTCATGGTCACTGCCTCCCAGGTTCCCATCCACTATTGCTTCCTCTACTATTTCTTCCCTGTTTGTGAGCAGCAGGTCCAGAAGAGCTTTTCCCCTAGTTGGTTCCTCCAGCACTTGCACCAGGAAATTGTCCCCTACACTTTCCAAAAACTTCCTGGATTGTCTGTGGACCGCTGTATTGCTCTCCCAGCAGATATCGGGGTGATTAAAGTCACCCATGAGAACCAGGGCCTGTGATCTAGTAACTTCTGTTAGTTGCTGGAAGAAAGCCTCGTCCACCTCATCCCCCTGGTCTGGTGGTCTGTAGCAGACTCCCACCACGACATTACCCTTGTTTCTCACACTTCTAAATTTAATCCAGAGACTCTCAGGTTTTTCTGCAGTTTCATACTGGAGCTCTGAGCAGTCATACTGCTCTCTTACATACAGCGCAACTCCCCAACCTTTTCTGCCCTGCCTATCCTTCCTGAACAGTTTATATCCATCCATGACAGTACTCCAATCGTGTGAGTTATCCCACCAAGTCTCTGTTATTCCAATTACATCATAATTCCTTGACTGTGCCAGGACTTCCAGTTCTCCCTGCTTGTTCCCCAGGCTTCTTGCATTTGTGTATAGGCATTTAAGATAACTCACCGATTGTCCTGCCGTCCCAGTATGGGGCAGGAGCCCTCCCCTCTTGCACTCACCTACTTGTGCTTCCTCCCGGTATCCCACTTCCCCACTTACCTCGGGGCTTTGGTCTCCTTCCCCCGGTGAACCTAGTTTAAAGCCCTCCTCACTAGGTTGGCCAGCCTGCTTCCAAAGATGCTCTTCCCTCTCTTTGTCAGGTGGAGCTCATCTCTGCCTAGCACTCCTTCTTCTTGGAACACCATCCCATGGTCAAAGAATCCAAACCCTTCTCTCCGACACCATCTGCGTAGCCATTCGTTGACTTCCACGATTCGACGGTCTCTACCCCGGCCTTTTCCTGCCACAGGGAGAATGGACGAGAACACCACTTGCGCCTCAAACGCCTTTATCCTTCTTCCCAGAGCCACGTAGTCTGCAGTAATACGCTCAAGGTCATTCTTGGCAGTATCATTGGTGCCCACGTGGAGAAGCAGGAAGGGGTAGCGATCTGAGGGCTTGATGAGTCTCGGCAGTCTCTCCGTCACATCATGAATCCTAGCCCCTGGCAAGCAGCACACCTCTCGGTTTTCCCGGTCAGGGCGGCAGATAGATGACTCAGTCCCCCTGAGGAGAGAGTCCCCGACCACCACCACCCTCCTTCTCCTCTTGGGAGTGGTGGTCGTGGAACCCCCATCCCTAGGACTGTGCATCTCATGCCTTCCAATCAGTGGGGTCTCCTTCTGCTCTGTTCCCTCAGATGCATCATTCACTCCACTCTCTGCACTAGTGCCTGTGGAGAGAACATGAAAACGGTTGCTCATCTGAATCTGCGTTTCTGGTACATGGACTTGTCTCATACTCTTTCCTCTTCTGGAGGTCACATGCCGCCAATTATCCTCGCTGGCCTTCTGTCCCCGCTGCGTAGCCTGCTCTGAATCCTCACAACACTGCGCCCGCTGAAGCCTATCCTGACATCTATCCAGGAACTCCTCATTTTCTTTTATGGAACGCAGGGTTGATACTCGTTTCTCCAGACCTTGAATCTTCTCCTCCAATATGGAGATCAGCTTGCACTTTGTACAGACAAAGTCGCTTCTATCCTGTGGAAGAAAGACAAACATGGCACATCCTGTGCAGGTCACGACAGCGGATCGCTCAGCATCCATAGTCCCTTCCTTCGAAGAGTTTCCTCACTTGGGGCAGAAGCTACTCAGGGAAACCTGCAAGGGGGATGCCGCAGTAGGCTCTCTCCAGGCGAACTCCCAGGCTAACTCCACCTGCTTGCTTCTCTGCTATGCGCTGCTCCGCTGATGCGCAGCTGACTGACTGTCTTTTTAGAAGAGCCTGCAATGAAGCACTCCCAATTCACACTATTCAAACAGGAAATCAAACACTCAACACTTCGTAATTTAAGGACTTACTTGGGAACCAACCCAGTAGCACCTACCTACCAAAGGATGCTTATGAAAACAGGAGCCTCCAGACTGGATCAGACCAGGTTCCCTGTCTGACAGTGGCAGCACGAGATAGTGCTGAGGAAGAGGAGACCCCTGGGGCAGCAGATGTGGGATAATCTGCCCCCCCCTTCCCCCATAGACCTCCCCATGGTATCTAATAGCTACAGATTGACGTAAGCCCTGAAGCAAGAGGTTTAATGTTGCTGCCACAATTATCAACTGTGATCATGCTGAATAGTTTTGACCCGCAAGTGTCCAGTCCCTTTTCACATTTACTAAATTCTGGCTTCAGCCACTTCCTGTGGCAGAGTGTTCTGCATCAGGTTCTGCGTGAGAGAAAGTGTTTCCTTTTCCTTTTAATAACTGAACACCACCGTTCTCATGTAGGGAGAAGAGAGGCTCCCGCTCTTCCTTCTCTACTATTTATTTTATATACCTCTCATGTCCCCTTATTCATCTCCGTTCTAAGGCAAAAATCCCAATCTCTTCAGTCTTCCTGGAGTTTTTACAGGCCATTGATCATTCTCATTGCTCTTTTCCGAACCCCTTCCAGTTCTGCAATATCCTGGGAGATAAGGTGATCCAAGTACCCCATGTTGGCCACAGTCTGGGGGATACACAGTTAAGTACATACCCAGGGACTTGCCTAGATATGCCCAGATGGGCATGTTTTCCCTGTGATTGTCATCTTCATGCTATTTCAGCAAAGGGGACCATTTGGTCCCTGCTGAAAGCTACGAATTCACTGGTTGTTATGGTTATTGCATGATGCCAAGAAGGCTAACGGCATTTTGGGCTGTATAAGTAGGGGCATTTCTTTCCAGCAGATCAAGGGACGTGATTATTCTCCTCTATTTGGCACTGGTGAGGCCTCATTTGGAGTACTGTGTCCAGTTTTGGGCCCCACACTACAAGAAGGATGTGGATAAATTGGAAAGAGTCCAACGGAGGGCAACAAAAATGATTAGGGGGCTGGAGCACATGACGTATGAGGAGAGGCTGAGGGAACTGGGATTGTTTAGCCTGCAGAAGAGAAGAGTGAGGGGGGATTTGATAGCTGCTTTCAACTACCTAAAAGGGGGTTCCAAAGAGGATGGATCTAGACTGTTCTCAGTGGTAGAAGATGACAGAACAAGGAGTAATGGTCTCAAGTTGCAGAGGGGGAGGTTTAGGTTGGATATTAGGAAAAACTTTTTCACGAGGAGGGTGGTGAAGCACTGGAATGGGTTACCTAGGGAGGTGGTGGAATCTCCTTCCTTAGAGGTTTTTAAGGTCAGGCTTGACAAAGCCCTGGCTGGGATGATCTAGTTGGGTTGGTCCTGCTTTGAGCAGGGGGTTGGACTAGATGACCTCCTGAGGTCCCTTCCAACCCTGAGATTCTATGATTCTATGTGCATGTGGAAGAGATTAAGAGTCGTGTGACAGGTGGGTGGAATATTGCGTCCCAAAGCTGCTGGAAGTGAAACGGGGCAGGCGGGGTGGTTCTCAGAGCTCACTCAATCAAACGTGACAACAGATGTCTTTCTACCTAGCCTCGCCAAGAGTTTACGATCTAGACAAGGTGCAGGCTTGGGCAAGAAAAAGACCCTGAACAGGAGGACGACCAGGGACAAGCTGATTACAAAGGAGACAGAATCTCTGGTTCTGTACAATAGGAGAAAGCAGGGCCCAAGCTGTTGTCCATTACAGAAGTGACATGCTCCCAGCATGAGTGTCTCATGAAAAGCGGCTCCCAGCTCTCTGGACCGGGCAGCCGCTTCACAGACTGACCACTGGGTGAGAAATCCCTCAGACCGGAAAGGAACTTTCTAACACGTGTAGACTCCGCAGTGCATCTTCTGTTTTTCTCTTACTTGTAACCTGATGCTTCCAGCCCTTCTACTTGCTGCTATTTGACTCTCTCGAGCTTTGTCCCAAACTTCCACTGGGTTTTACTAGAGACATGGCTCAGTGCTGTGTGCTAAGCAAAGGGCGGATCTGTGTGATGCTAGTGAAGGGGGGATGCTGCTTCCACAGAGGCAGCGAGTCTCTGCACATTGCGTGTCCAGAAGTTGCGGGACTGGGCACTTGAGTGTAATGAAGTGGTGTGTACAGACAGGCTGGGGGGACTTGTGCCCCAGGGCCAGAGCTGAACTCAAGGGGTTAACTAGCCCCATAGATTATCTCCACTCTGTCTCGGGCTCACTTAGGGAGTCTAAAAGCTGGGGCATGCAAATGGTTCACCTGCAGAAGGAAAGAACAGGGCTTGCAGAGCCTGGAGTGGGCTGTTTGGGGCAGGTTCCTCCCAGGGGGCACAGAGAAGGCTCCCTTGCACCCAGGGCCAGCTCCAGACACCAGCGTTCCAAGCATGTGCTTGGGGCGGCAATGTTTCCACGGCGGTGGTGGCAGCTTCTCCCTTTTGCCGTCTGTGGTGGCAGTTTTTTTCACTGCTTGGGGCAGGGTTAGCTGCTGCGGAGGGGGGGGGGGGAGAGGGGGGGGGAGAAGAGGAGGAAGGCTCCCCAGGCAGGGGTGAGCGGAGTTAGCTGCTGCCGGGGGGGGCTCCCTGGGCAGGGTTAGCTTGTAGGGATATTACAGAAGGTACTGAAAGTGATTCCCCATAATTTGTTCCCCACAATTTAAATCCCATAGCATCACCAAGTAAAAGATCTCTTGGGTCTCTCGTTAAACTTACAAGCTACTGTCTGTGTAAACCCGGGGTAGGCAACCTATGGAACGGGTGCCGAAGGCGGCACACGAGCTGATTTTCAGTGGCACTCACACTGCCCGGGTCCTGGCCACCGGTCCAGGGGGCTCTGCATTTAAATTTAATTTTAAATGAAGCTTCTTAAACATTTTAAAAACCTTATTTACTTTACATACAGCAATAGTTTAGTTGTATATTAAAGACTTATAGAAAGAGACCTTCTAAAAACGTTCAAATGTATGACTGGCACGTGAAACCTTAAATGAGAGTGAATAAATGAAGACTCGGCACACCGCTTCTGAAAGGTGGCTGACCCCTGGTGTAAACCATTGATTGTATCTGTTCTCAGAAAGATACTTTGTTATGAGAAACTTGCTAACAGTTAATTGACTTTGTTCTTTAAGCATGCCTTGTAATTGATACAATGTAAACACCCCAAAAGTGGTGGAGCCAGTAAAGTAATGTGATTAGGGTAGAAAATGTATGTGAATGAATGCTTGGTGTACATGAATGGTCAGGGAGGTGCCAGCCTAGGAATTCAGTGACCATCGGCTGAAGAAGGTGTCAAGTGGAAACAAGCAGAGGACCCCCGGAGGGCAAACTGGGATCCACCCGACCATCTCAAAGGATGGGAAAAACAAGATAACATCTGACAGCACGGAGCCATCTGGAACGTGCCATCTGCTGATTGATTCAGCAACAGCATAATGAAGCAATTCCCATAGACTGACATAGGAATAAATCCCTATGAGAATGGCCTCTAAAAACTGAGGACTTTGAGTCTCTGGTTCTGCTGCCAACCTGCAGGAGCATCAGGTGACTCTGACAAGGACTCGGCTCCACCCTCATGCCCAGGTTACCTGGCCAGTAACTTGGCATGAGCAACGTCTAGGCTGGTCACTATGACATCTATGCAGAGTGAGAGAGAGAGAGAGAGACTGAATGAAATGTTATCGCTATGACTGACTGCTTATTAGGATTCTTTTTGTATTCACACGAAACTTCCTTGCACCGGCCCTGTCCCCAGCCCACTCCTGTGCATTGGAACAAGCTGCTTTGCACCCACCCCCGGGCAGATGCCAAACCCTGCCCCATCCTTTGATTGGCTGATCCCTATGGCGATGCACATATCCACGGATGCTCAGCTCAAGCTAGCCCTCCAGAGAGCAGTCCTCACGGGCTGCTCTAGACCCAGAAGTGAGCCACAGGCTGGGCCATCCTGGAGGTGTGGTTCCTAGAGGAGGACTTGCACACACCACCTGTCCAGGGTGGGGCTCTACCCGAGGCAGCAGAGACAGTGGGTCAGACACTTCCTCAGTTCCCTCTTACGGCCTAGGATGGAACGTGGCGAGGGCCGTAGCTGCTCCACCCGCAGGGCACACGCACAGCCTCAGACACGGCTCTTCAAGACTCCACTCCCGAGCACGAGGGGCATATGCACCTACAGTGGGATCCACCTTGGCGACAGCTCAGAGAAAAACAAGTTTCTCACCAGCACGGCTGCCAAGAGACGCTTTAAAATGTAGACGGCGAAGGAGAGACCCCCGATTCTGAGGGCTTGGGGTACAGGGAGTAAGATAGAGGCGGCTCAGGGTTAGGCCTGAAGTGTTCCCCAACTTCAGCACTGACGTGTGGGGGTAGCCTGACCCGACAGGGAGGAGACTGGGCTGCAGGTCAGCGGAGCTAACCAATCGTTCCTGCTTCCCAGCCCAGCCCATGGGACACGGCCTTCCCAGAGCCACATCCCCTCCCTGGATCAGTCCAGGCACCCTGAACAATGGCTGCTCTGCGTAGTCCCATTGGGATCAGAACTCAGAGCAGCCCCTCCCCCGCCCCCACCATCTGTTCTCTCCCTCCAGTTTCTCATCCTCTGCACCAGCAGCCACCCCCACCCCGTGGAGACACCCAGGATGGCTCCCTCTCACGCCAGGCTCTTTGGGCCTCCCCACGCAATGAGTCAGCTCCCACCAGAGCCGAGTTTGGGAGCCGCGCATGCTCAGCACTAAGCTCTTGGAGGCAGGGCCTCTCTTTGTACAGTGCCTGGCACAGAGGGGTTCTGGCCAAGGACTGGGGCTCCCAGGTGCCACGGTAATACAGATCCTAATGTGCTGGGCAGCTCTTGCTGCTCACTGCAGCAGTGTTGGGGGGCTCTCTCTCCCGCAGAGAGGGGGTACTCACATCATCCTGACCCCCTCCCGGTCTGTGTGGTTGATCTCTGCCAGCACTGCATTCATGTCCATGTTTTTGGTCATTTCTTCTAGCGCGTTTTCCGGAATCATATCTGCACAGGAGAGGATGGAGGTTTCACCCACACTGTCCCAACCCCTGCCCAATTTGCCTGAGGGCTACAGCAACCACGGGATGCAGCTTTGAGCCAGCCACACTGCTCTCACAGCAGGCCAGCCACCCCGAGCCTGGCAGTCAAGGCTAAGCTTCCGGCTTCCCAATGCTGGGATGGCTGGAGTCTCCTGAAAGCACAGAGCAAGGCGTGCGGTGGATCTCATACTCACGCTGGTGTCCAACGATACAGTGAGCGGCCAGTAACTTCATGGAGGGCACCTCGAACAGAGCTTGGTTGAAGAGGAGCTCCCGAGCAGTGGGACGTTTCCCGGGGTCCAGCTCCAGGCACTTCTGAATGAACTCCTGCACGGCAATAAGCCAGACATAGGAAGGCACATCCGACAGAGCCAAGAGGGTGCTGCAGCTAGGCCGCCAAGTCTGGGCCCACAGGCGTACTCCTAACACCGCCTTGTACTCACCCTCTGCAAGGGGTCCTCCAGCAGCTGGATGGCGCTGTTAATCGCCTCCTGGGGCACATAGGATGACTCGCCGTTGCCCTGGATTTCCAGCACCGCCATCTGCCAGCAGAAAGAAACGTCAGGCCCAGCTGACCCCAGGTGGCCGTGTCGCTCTGCCAGAGTTCGGCCCGAGTGAGGGGTGGGGGCAGGGAGAACTAAAGGAAACTCCATATTGCCAACTCGTGTAATCTGATCAGATGATATCTGGTGTTTCTTGTGAAGCACCAGCCCCTGGAGGCATGTGATTAGGTGAGAATCTCCACTTTTTTATTTTATTTTAAACAAAGAAGTCTCAAGTAGTCTCATGGTTGTAGGGACAAGCCTGAAAGCGGGACTCGAACATGACCTAACGGCTCAGAAAACAAACAGCAGCACCCAGACTGAAGTCCAGCTCGGGGTTTGCTGGGGTCTTGCTCATGGTTTTTGAGCTCTCGGGGTTGGCAATACTGGATCCAATTGCAGGAGAGTAACTGAGCTGGGTGCAGGGAATGGTCCCACCCCTGCACTCCCTCGGGAACCATGCGGACTGCTGCCATACGTTTGCCAAACCCGTCCCTGCTCCCAGTGACCCAGGGCAAGCTGGAGAGGCTGTTTCCCCCAAGACCCTCGGAAAGGTAGCCAAGCAAGTGCCTGCAGCAGTGCTGTGACCCACAGTACAGCGGGAACCTCAAAGAGCCACCAAGGCTGCCCCATCCGCGTCCAATGGCAGCCCAACACCGCCACGGGACTGCTGCAATAACGGGTCGAGCAGCCTGAAAACAGGGTTGGAAAGAGGGTGAAAGACAAAGCCTTACAAGCACCTGTGCCAAACGTGGACAGAGGAAGGCACAGACAGAAGACACAGACTGAATTAGTCCAAACAAAGTTCAACTGACACCACCCAAGGACTGTGTTAAAAGCGTCATTGGGAACCAACGTGCGAGAAGAATCAGAATGGACCAAACTGGAAATTGGACCTAGCTGAGAGAAACTATGGGATGGACTATTCCGCCCATTGGCCCCTTCTGGGGAGTCGCAGGGAGGAAACCGAATCCTGGGGGATTCCCTTGAGCAAAGGCTTCCAGGCCTCTGCTTCACTCCAGAGCCTGCCTGACTCAGTCACAGGACGGCCGGACGGGCGAGGACCCCAGACTGATCGTCACGATAACCTGCTGGGTTTCCCCTCTCTCCTGTGCTTTTCATCCCCCGCTGCTTTTCACACCAGCAATGGCCTGCACAGCCTTGGCATGCTGGGATGAAGCAGCACATGCACCTCTACCCAGCCTGAGAGGCAACAGTGATGGAGCAGGACCCCCCACACCAGCCTGATGGTGTCACACCAGGGAGGTGAGCTCGGGTCCAGTCAAGGCTGACTTGCTAGCCCAGAACATGTGTCTGTGATTGACCAAGGCCCTCACATCCCAAGATTAACAAAAAGCCATATTTCCTACACCTTCTCTAATCTCTTCTGCTGGTCTGTTTTGCCAAAGACAGGAAAAGTAATCACCGCTCACAACAGTCAACTGAAAAATTCAACAGCACTAACCCTTCCTTCTCCACTAAGGACTGCTTGACAAAAGAAGAGTGACCAATCTCCTCTCTAGAGAGGTCTGAGAAGTTCTGATGATGTTTGTTTTGCATAACAATGCCAATTCAAAATGCTCTGATTCTCTTTTTCCCGTCGCCCCTAATCAAACTTCCAACTTTGGCATGAATGTTCTAGTGCAGTGGTGCTCAGACTTTTCCAGTTGTGCCCCCCTTACCCATAATGGAATCTGTCCATGCCCCCCCATTACTGCACAGCCAAGGCTTTCTCAGCAGCGGAGCTTGGGCTGAAGGTGGAGCTGATCTGGGGCAGGAGTGGGGACAGAGCCGGGCTGGGGGCAGAGCGGAGCTGCGGCTGGGGTCGGAGAAGGGGCAGAGCCGGGCTGGGGGCAGAGCGGGGCTGCGGCTGGGGTCGGAGAAGGGGCAGAGCCGGGCTGGGGGCAGAGCGGAGCTGCGGCTGGGGTCGGAGAAGGAGAGGGGGCAGAGCCGGGCTGGGGGCAGAGCGGGGCTGCGGCTGGGGTCGGAGAAGGAGAGGGGGCAGAGCTGGGCTGGGGGCAGAGCGGGGCTGCGGCTGGGGTCGGAGAAGGAGAGGGGGCAGAGCCGGGCTGGGGGCAGAGCGGAGCTGCGGCTGGGGTCGGAGAAGGGGCAGAGCCGGGCTGGGGGCAGAGCGGAGCTGCGGCTGGGGTCGGAGAAGGAGAGGGGGCAGAGCCGGGCTGGGGGCAGAGCGGGGCTGCGGCTGGGGTCGGAGAAGGAGAGGGGGCAGAGCCGGGCTGGGGGCAGAGCGGGGCTGCGGCTGGGGTCGGAGAAGGAGAGGGGGCAGAGCCGGGCTGGGGGCAGAGCGGGGCTGCGTCTGGGGTCGGAGAAGGAGCGGGGGCAGAGCCGGGCTGGGGGCAGAGCGGAGCTGCGGCTGGGGTCGGAGAAGGAGAGGGGGCAGAGCCGGGCTGGGGGCAGAGCGGGGCTGCGGCTGGGGTCGGAGAAGGAGAGGGGGCAGAGCCGGGCTGGGGGCAGAGCGGAGCTGCGGCTGGGGTCGGAGAAGGAGAGGGGACAGAGCCGGGCTGGGGGCAGAGCGGGGCTGCGGCTGGGGTCGGAGAAGGAGAGGGGGCAGAGCCGGGCTGGGGGCAGAGCGGAGCTGCGGCTGGGGTCGGAGAAGGAGAGGGGACAGAGCCGGGCTGGGGGCAGAGCGGGGCTGCGGCTGGGGTCGGAGAAGGAGAGGGGGCAGAGCCGGGCTGGGGGCAGAGCGGAGCTGCGGCTGGGGTCGGAGAAGGAGAGGGGGCAGAGCCGGGCTGGGGGCAGAGCGGGGCTGCGTCTGGGGTCGGAGAAGGAGAGGGGGCAGAGCCGGGCTGGGGGCAGAGCGGGGCTGCGGCTGGGGTCGGAGAAGGAGAGGGGGCAGAGCCGGGCTGGGGGCAGAGCGGAGCTGCGGCTGGGGTCGGAGAAGGAGAGGGGGCAGAGCCAGGCTGGGGGCAGAGCGGAGCTGCGGCTGGGGTCGGAGAAGGAGAGGGGGCAGAGCCGGGCTGGGGGCAGAGCGGGGCTGCGGCTGGGGTCGGAGAAGGAGAGGGGGACAGAGCCGGGCTGGGGGCAGAGCGGAGCTACGTCTGGGGTCAGAGGAGCGGGGGCAGAGCCGGGCTGGGGGCAGAGCGGGGCTGCGGCTGGGGTCGGAGAAGGAGAGAGGGCAGAGCCGGGCTGGGGGCAGAGCGGAGCTGCGGCTGGGGTCGGAGAAGGAGAGGGGGCAGAGCCGGGCTGGGGGCAGAGCGGAGCTGCGGCTGGGGTCGGAGAAGGAGAGGGGGCAGAGCCGGGCTGGGGGCAGAGCGGAGCTGCGGCTGGGGTCGGAGAAGGAGAGGGGGCAGAGCCGGGCTGGGGGCAGAGCGGAGCTGCGGCTGGGGTCGGAGAAGGAGCGGGGGCAGAGCCGGGCTGGGGGCAGAGCGGAGCTGCGGCTGGGGTCGGAGAAGGGGCGGGGACAGAGCCGGGCTGGGGGCAGAGCGGGGCTGCGGCTGGGGTCGGAGAAGGGGCGGGGGCAGAGCCGGGCTGGGGGCAGAGCGGAGCTGCGGCTGGGGTCGGAGAAGGAGAGGGGGCAGAGCCGGGCTGGGGGCAGAGCGGAGCTGCGTCTGGGGTCGGAGAAGGAGAGGGGGCAGAGCCGGGCTGGGGGCAGAGCGGGGCTGCGTCTGGGGTCGGAGAAGGAGAGGGGGCAGAGCCGGGCTGGGGGCAGAGCGGAGCTGCGGCTGGGGTCGGAGAAGGAGAGGGGACAGAGCCGGGCTGGGGGCAGAGCGGGGCTGCGGCTGGGGTCGGAGAAGGAGAGGGGACAGAGCCGGGCTGGGGGCAGAGCGGGGCTGCGGCTGGGGTCGGAGAAGGAGAGGGGACAGAGCCGGGCTGGGGGCAGAGCGGAGCTGCGGCTGGGGTCGGAGAAGGAGAGGGGACAGAGCCGGGCTGGGGGCAGAGCGGGGCTGCGGCTGGGGTCGGAGAAGGAGTGGGGACAGAGCCGGGCTGGGGGCAGAGCGGGGCTGCGGCTGGGGTCGGAGAAGGAGAGGGGACAGAGCCGGGCTGGGGGCAGAGCGGGGCTGCGGCTGGGGTCGGAGAAGGAGAGGGGGCAGAGCCGGGCTGGGGGCAGAGCGGGGCTGCGGCTGGGGTCGGAGAAGGAGAGGGGGCAGAGCCGGGCTGGGGGCAGAGCAGAGCTGCGGCTGGGGTCGGAGAAGGAGAGGGGGCAGAGCCGGGCTGGGGGCAGAGCGGAGCTGCGGCTGGGGTCGGAGAAGGAGAGGGGACAGAGCCGGGCTGGGGGCAGAGCGGGGCTGCGGCTGGGGTCGGAGAAGGAGAGGGGGCAGAGCCGGGCTGGGGGCAGAGCGGGGCTGCGGCTGGGGTCGGAGAAGGAGAGAGGGCAGAGCCGGGCTGGGGGCAGAGCGGAGCTGCGGCTGGGGTCGGAGAAGGAGAGGGGGCAGAGCCGGGCTGGGGGCAGAGCGGAGCTGCGGCTGGGGTCGGAGAAGGAGCGGGGGCAGAGCCGGGCTGGGGGCAGAGCGGAGCTGCGGCTGGGGTCGGAGAAGGAGAGGGGGCAGAGCCGGGCTGGGGGCAGAGCGGAGCTGCGGCTGGGGTCGGAGAAGGAGAGGGGACAGAGCCGGGCTGGGGGCAGAGCGGAGCTGCGGCTGGGGTCGGAGAAGGAGAGGGGGCAGAGCCAGGCTGGGGGCAGAGCGGAGCTGCGGCTGGGGTCGGAGAAGGAGAGGGGGCAGAGCCGGGCTGGGGGCAGAGCGGAGCTGCGGCTGGGGTCGGAGAAGGAGAGGGGACAGAGCCGGGCTGGGGGCAGAGCGGGGCTGCGGCTGGGGTCGGAGAAGGAGAGGGGACAGAGCCGGGCTGGGGGCAGAGCGGGGCTGCGGCTGGGGTCGGAGAAGGAGAGGGGACAGAGCCGGGCTGGGGGCAGAGCGGAGCTGCGGCTGGGGTCGGAGAAGGAGAGGGGACAGAGCCGGGCTGGGGGCAGAGCGGGGCTGCGGCTGGGGTCGGAGAAGGAGTGGGGACAGAGCCGGGCTGGGGGCAGAGCGGGGCTGCGGCTGGGGTCGGAGAAGGAGAGGGGACAGAGCCGGGCTGGGGGCAGAGCGGGGCTGCGGCTGGGGTCGGAGAAGGAGAGGGGGCAGAGCCGGGCTGGGGGCAGAGCGGGGCTGCGGCTGGGGTCGGAGAAGGAGAGGGGGCAGAGCCGGGCTGGGGGCAGAGCAGAGCTGCGGCTGGGGTCGGAGAAGGAGAGGGGGCAGAGCCGGGCTGGGGGCAGAGCGGAGCTGCGGCTGGGGTCGGAGAAGGAGAGGGGACAGAGCCGGGCTGGGGGCAGAGCGGGGCTGCGGCTGGGGTCGGAGAAGGAGAGGGGGCAGAGCCGGGCTGGGGGCAGAGCGGGGCTGCGTCTGGGGTCGGAGAAGGAGAGGGGACAGAGCCGGGCTGGGGGCAGAGCGGGGCTGCGGCTGGGGTCGGAGAAGGAGAGGGGGCAGAGCCGGGCTGGGGGCAGAGCGGAGCTGCGGCTGGGGTCGGAGAAGGAGAGGGGGCAGAGCCGGGCTGGGGGCAGAGCGGAGCTGCGGCTGGGGTCGGAGAAGGAGAGGGGACAGAGCCGGGCTGGGGGCAGAGCGGAGCTGCGGCTGGGGTCGGAGAAGGAGAGGGGGCAGAGCCGGGCTGGGGGCAGAGCGGGGCTGCGGCTGGGGTCGGAGAAGGAGAGGGGGCAGAGCCGGGCTGGGGGCAGAGCAGAGCTGCGTCTGGGGTCGGAGAAGGAGAGGGGGCAGAGCCGGGCTGGGGGCAGAGCGGGGCTGCGGCTGGGGTCGGAGAAGGAGAGGGGACAGAGCCGGGCTGGGGGCAGAGCGGAGCTGCGGCTGGGGTCGGAGAAGGAGAGGGGACAGAGCCGGGCTGGGGGCAGAGCGGAGCTGCGGCTGGGGTCGGAGAAGGAGAGGGGACAGAGCCGGGCTGGGGGCAGAGCGGGGCTGCGGCTGGGGTCGGAGAAGGAGAGGGGGCAGAGCCGGGCTGGGGGCAGAGCGGGGCTGCGGCTGGGGTCGGAGAAGGAGAGGGGGCAGAGCCAGGCTGGGGGCAGAGCAGAGCTGCGGCTGGGGTCAGAGGAGCGGGGGCAGAGCCAAGCTGGGGGCAGAGCGGAGCTGCGTATGGGGGGTGGGGGGGGAGGGCAGAGTTGGGCCTGGAGGCAAAGCAGGACTGGGGGGGTGAATGGGGTTGAGGAAGGAGCGAGGCTGGGTTCATGGTGCTCCCTCCCTACCCACTGTGGAGGCTGGCCTGGCCCCACCATGCCCCCCCCGGGAGGGGCGCCCCACAGTTTGGGGACCACTGTTGTATGTTTGCCATGGGACTAAGCACACAGAGGCTCTGTGCTCAGAACTCTGAACCATGTCTAACTCTTCAGTGTTGTGCAGCAATGGGTCACGTTAACACCTGTGACTCTGATCTCTCTCATGGCATCAAAATGAACTCGATTGCAGCCCAGGCAGCGTTCCCGGAGGAGGTCGCCTCAGCCATTTCTAACGACAGACAAATGTTTGCACGATAGATGAAGGCGTCTCCAAAGCCCCTGATCTTCCCTCTGGCAAGAGCAGAGCTCAGGGGGCAGAGCTGCAGCCCTGGCACATAAGGCCCAATGAAACATGATCCCCTCTGCAGTGAACGAATCAGGTTACAAACGGCTGCTCGTCTCAGGAGACAATCAGTGAACTCCCAGGGAAACACGCTGCTCACTCGGACACCACAATGGGGGGAATTGTCATGTGCACATTTTGGTTGGTCTTTTGTGGAAGCAGGCGAAAGTCTGTCAACCATTGCAAAGGCTCCCGCACTGTCCAGTTCTTTCCATGTCCGCACTAGACCCTCCACATCCCAGGCTGGGA
Organism: Chelydra serpentina; assembly: GCA_037349315.1. NCBI lineage: Eukaryota > Metazoa > Chordata > Testudines > Chelydridae > Chelydra > Chelydra serpentina. The sequence goes on from JBAIAC010000382.1 coordinate 646,233, forward strand.
AGAACACTATTATACTGCTCTGCAGTGCGGACGCTGGTGATTCCTTTCCTCGCCTCCAGCGGGGGGCTGGTCTCTCCAGCTCCCCGACAAGACTGTCTGCTTGGTTGTTCCGGGGCATTTATTTGCCCCCATGTGTCACTCCCACTATTCATTTTCATGCTCTCCAGGCTTCAAATTACCGCATCATTGTCACTGCTCCATGCATTGAGAAATACCTACTTTCCGTAGGACCCTGAAGCAATGGGCAATCAGCCAGGTCAGATGAGAATCCCTTGTTACCACAGACCCCTTGGAATTCAAGGGGGTAGTTTAAGGTTTTTGCTTCTCAGGGTTATTTTTGTGGTGTTAGTCTGGACCCCTCCCTGTGTCTCCTACTGGTCGGCTGCAGCGGCTTACATTACGGACTGCAGAGTTCTCTATCTGGTCTGTTTCTTTAAACCGGTTGCAGATTATATTTTTTCTGCTGAACTCCCAATTCCTTGGCTCAGGCCTGGTGAACACAGGGGCACAGGAATGGTCAGGCCAAATCAGAGCAGGGGTCCATCTACCCCCATCTCCTGGCTCCAAGAGTAATTAGCACCAGCTGCTTCAGAGTTAGGGAAAAGAAGCCCCAAAACGGACAATTCTAGAATAAACTGCCCAGGGCCAGTTCTGTCTAATTTCAGGCAGTTGGCAGCTGGTTTATGCCCTGACGCAGGAAGTTTCATATTCCTTATCAAACTGTATTGAAACTGTGGTTGTTCAGATTCTCCATAAAAATTCACCCTCCTCCTTTGAATCTTACTAAGCTTCTGGCCTCAATATCTTATGGCACGGAGTTCCACAAGTCACTGGTTCCATTTGGAGCAGGAAGAGCCACCCAAAGGAGACCAATACAGAGGACAGACACTGATGGAGAGGCCCCAACCAGCCCAAATCCTTGCCTAGCATGTTGGTGCCAGTGGGGTTGGGGGGATGCAGCGGGGGGCATGGATCTTGGTGGCAGAAATGGTTGGACTGCTGCTGAGGAATTGGGGGACAATGAACAACTCCAACAGAGAGGATTCTTGTTTCATTCAGACATCCCTCCCCCTTCCCAGAGACACCCGCATGCCACCTCCCTTCCCGCTAAGACGAGCGGCCCTGCTCGCTCACCTCCAGCGCGCACATCCCAAAGGAGTAGATGTCCACAGCAGTGGTGACATTGGTGACTTCTGTAACACAGGAACAAGGCTCCACAGTCAATTCCCAGCAGGACAGTCCCAGCACCTCACAGCACCAGGAGCCGCCACACCAGGCAGCGAGATCCTGCAGCCCCCTCCCTTCCACGCTATTCCAGGGACAAGGGCTCCCCGTGGCTCCAGACCAAGGCCACGCAGCCCCGGAGGGAGTAGCATTAGCTCCCCTTAGCTGCAGCCTCTCATGGGATATGCAGGTAATAGCCACCCACAGACTGGCTACTAGCAAGACACAGGCCAGCCATGCCACACCCGAGGCCTGCGGGCACTGCGCTGCTGTACTGTACCTCCATACTCTGGGGCAAAGAAGTGCAGGTTCTTCTGCTCCTCACGACACGTCTTCACATGGTTGTTGATGGTGTCTGGTGCCACTGGAAGAGAGTCACAGATACTTACAATGCAGTAATCCTTTCCAGCTGTGCCCCAGGCTGCTCAGGGGGATGGCACAGCTGTCCATACTGACCCCAGGCATCAGCTCCCTCCTCTCACACTGAGGTGGGTGCTCCCTCCCCATGCCCAGGAGAGCAGAGGGGCACTGGAATGGTTCTCTACCCTGTCCCTTGGCTGCACACTCACGGAGGAGACCTGGTATTGGGCTCAAACAGCAACTGTGGAGTCCCTGGCTCCGGCAGAGGAAGGAGCAGCTAAGCAAGGCCTCAAGTTTACAGCCAAGCCCAAAGGCTCCCAGCTCAGACCCGCAGCGTTCAGCGACTTGGCTACAGAGGCACTGAGTTTCAGACAGACAGATAGCTAGCTCTGCAGTGAGGCTACTTGGTCCATGGCCAACAAGTTGTTGCTGGTGCAGATTCTGCTTTGCTCACAGGGGTCTCTCAGCAGGGCACAGCCAAGCACAAAGACCACCAGCACAGAGAACAGAGACCCTGTTGGAGAGGCCCAGCCAGCCCAGTGCCTCTGCGGGCCTACCCATGGATCATGTCTGCAGGAGGCCTCTGCCAGGAGCACTCAGCCTACTGGCAGCAGCAAGATGGCACCAAACCCCGCAGTGAGGACAAGCAGAGCAGCAGGAGCATGTGGGGCTTCCGAGGGGAGGGGATAAGCTCCTGGGACAACTCGCTCCATTAGGGGGTTAGGGACGAGTTTCCAAGAAGGAACAGCAATCTAAACACTAGCCCCACAAGTTGTGGGGAGGGAAAAATCAAGGTAAGTCGAGAAGACAAGGGTTCCCTCCTTTCTAGCACTCACCACTCCCTGGAGCACAGCCACTCCTGCACCAAAGTGCTCCCCACACTACCTCACCTCCTTCAGACAGGGCATCCACACCCTCCCACCACAGCCCGACCAAAGGAGGAACAACGGAGAAACTAAACGGAATTTCACGCTGAGTGAGCTCAGACTAGTCCACAGCCTCAAGAAAGCCCTGTCAGTCACTTGGGCTGCAGAAAAGCCTTGGAGAACAGACTGTAGAGACAATCCTGCCCTGGCTCCCAGGGGCTAAGACCTAACAGCGTGCGTCCATCTCTCATATCTGTGTTTCTATGAATGAACAGAGTGCTCTGAAACGAGAACAGAACGAGGTGAAGGGGTAGGTGGTCACTGGAGACAACTCAATGAGCAGCTGCAGTCAAGAAAACAAACACGATATTAGGATGCATAAGGAATGGCACAGAATATCGTCAAACTATTCTGCCTTCATGTAATCAATGGTGCAGCCTCATCTGTATACTACATGCAGGACTGGTCAGGCCAGCCCCAAGAGCACTGCAGAATTAGAGGGGGCTAAGAGAAGGGTGACGAGAATGATCAAGGGCTTGGGAAATTGCTCTGGAGAGAGTTTGAGAAAGAGAATAATGAACGGTCTAGAGCAGGGAGGTCAGGAGAATCTATTCTCCCTGGTTCATAACACAAAAACACAGGGACATTCAATGAGATTAATACAGGTGGGAATTTCAAAACTGATGAGGAAGTACTTTTTCCACACAACATGTAATTAGCTTGTGAAACTCTCTGGTACAGGAAGTCATTGAGGCCAAGAAGCTATCAAGATTTAAAGAGGGACTGAACATCGAGTCATAGACTAAGGTCAGAAGGGACCATTATTCATAGGGCTGGAAGGGACCTCGGGAGGTCATCGAGTCCAGCCCCCTGCCCTCATGGCAGGACCAATTACTGTCTAGACCATCCCTGATAGACATTTATCTAACCTACTCTTAAATATCTCCAGAGATGGAGATTCCACAACCTCCCTGGGCAGTTTATTCCAGTGTTTAACCACCCTGACAGTTAGGAACTTTTTCCTAATGTCCAGCCTAAACCTCCCTTGCTGCAGTTTAAGCCCATTGCTTCTTGTCCTATTCTCAGAGGCTAAGATGAACAAGTTTTCTCCCTCCTCCTTATGACACCCTTTTAGATACCTGAAGACCGCTATCATGTCCCCTCTCAGTCTTCTCTTTTCCAAACTAAACAAACCCAATTCCTTCAGCCTTCCTTCACAGGTCATGTTCTCTAGACCCTTAATCATTCTTGTTGCTCTTCTCTGGACCCTCTCCAATTTCTCCACATCTTTCTTGAAATGCGGTGCCAGGAACTGGACACAATACTCCAGTTGAGGCCTAACCAGCGCAGAGTAGAGCGGAAGAATGACTTCTCGTGTCTTGCTCACAACACACCTGTTGTGAGCAAGCGTACTTTCTATGCCAATATCCAAGTCGTTGATGAAGATATTGAACACAGCCGGTCCCAAAACAGACCCTTGCGGAACCCCACTCGTTATACCTTTCCAGCAGGATTGGGAACCATTAATAACTACTCTCTGAGTACGGTTATCCAGCCAGTTGCGCACCCACCTTATAGTAGCCCAATCTAAGTTGTATTTCCCTAGTTTATTGATAAGAATATCATGCGAGACAGTATCAAATGCCTTACTAAAGTCTAGGTATACCACATCCACCGCTTCTCCCTTATCCACAAGACTCGTTATCCTATCAAAGAAAGCTATCAGATTGGTTTGACATGATTTGTTCTTTACAAATCCATGCTGGTTATTCCCTATCACCTTACCACCTTCCAAGTGTTTGCAGATGATTTCCTTAATTAATTGCTCCATTATTTTCCCTGGCACAGAAGTTAAACTAACTGGTCTGTAGTTTCCTGGGTTGTTTTTATTTCCCTTTTTATAGATGGGCACTATATTTGCCCTTTTCCAGTCTTCTGGAATCTCTCCTGTCTCCCATGATGTACCAAAGATAATAGCTAGAGGCTCAGATACCTCCTCTATTAGCTCCTTGAGTATTCTAGGATGCATTTCATCAGGTCCTGGTGACTTGCAGCCATCTAACTTATCTAAGTGATTTTTAACTTGTTCTTTTTTATTTTATCTTCTAAACCTTCCCCCTTCCCATTTGCATTCACTATGTTAGGCATTCCCTCAGACTTCTCAGTGAAGACCGAAACAAAGAAGTCATTAAGCATCTCTGCCATTTCCAAGTTTCCTGTTACTGTTTCTCCCTCCTCACTGAGTAGTGGGCCTACCCTGTCCTTGGTCTTCCTCTTGCTTCTAATGTATTGATAAAAAGTTTTCTTGTTTCCCTTTATTCCTGTAGCTAGTTTGCGCTCATTTTGTGCCTTTGCCTTTCTAATCTTGCCCCTGCATTCCCGTGTTGTTTGCCTATATTCATCCTTTGTAATTTGTCCTAGTTTCCATTTTTTATACGACTCCTTTTTATTTTTTAGATCTTGCAAGATCTTGTGGTTAAGCCAACGTGGTCTTTTGCCACATTTTCTATCTTTCCTACCCAGCGGAATAGTTTGCTTTTGGGCCCTTAATAGTGTCCCTTTGAAATACTGCCAGCTCTCATCAGTTGTTTTTCCCCTCAGTCTTGATTCCCATGGGACCTTACCTATCAGCTCTCTGAGCTTACCAAAATCCGCTTTCCTGAAATCCATTGTCTCTATTTTGCTGTACTCCCTTCTACCCTTCCTTAGAATTGTGAACTCTAGGATTTCATGATCACTTTCACCCAAGCTGCCTTCTACTTTCAAGTTCTCAACGAGTTCCTCCCTATTTGTTAAAATCAAATCTAGAACAGTTTCCCCCCTAGTAGCTTTCTCAACCTTCTGAAATAAAAATTTGTCTGGAATGCAGTCCAAGAACTTATTGGATAGTCTGTGCCCCGCCGTGTTATTTTCCCAACATATATCTGGTGGTGATGGGGGACTTCAACTATCCAAATCTTGGGCTTTGGATGATTTTGTTAGTTGTTTAAAAAAAAGCCTCATCCACCTCTTCCACCTGGTTAGGTGGCCTGTAGTAGACTCCTAGCATGACATCACCCTTGTTTTTTACCCCTTTTAGCCTAACCCAGAGACTCTCAACACTTCTGTCCCCTATGTCCATCTCCACCTCAGTCCAAGTGTGTACATTTTTAATATATAAGGCAACACCTCCTCCCTTTTTCCCCTGTCTGTCCTTCCTGAGCAAGCTGTACCCATCCATACCAACATTCCAATCATGTGTATTATCCCACCAAGTTTCGGTGTGTCACTAGAGCCCACGCCCCCTCCTACTTCCGACCCATCTCCCAGGTCCCCATGTTCTCCACTTACCTGTGGGCTTTGCTCACCTGTCCCCGTCGAACCTAGTTTAAAGCCCTCCTCACTAGGTTAGCCAGTCTGTATACAAATAGGGTCTTTCCCCTCCTCGAAAGGTGAACGCCATCTCTGCCTAGCAGTTCTTCCTGGATTAGCATCCCGTGGTCGAGGAAGCCAAAGCCCTCCTGGTGACACCATCTTTGCAGCCAGGCATTCACCTCCACGATGCACCTGTCTCTGCCCGGGCCCCTACCTTTGACAGGAAGGATCGAAGAGAATACCACATGCGCTCCAAACTCCTTCACCCGTACTCCCAGAGCCCTGTAGTCACTCTTGATCTGCTCAGTGTCACACCTCACAGTATCATTTGTGCCCACATGGATGAGTAGCATGGGGTAGTAGTCAGAGGGCCATATAATCCTTGACAATGCCTCCGTAACGTCTCGGATACGGGCCCCCGGCAGGCAGAATACCTCCTGAGATGAAATGTCAGGGCGACAGAGGGGCGCCTCCGTCCCCCTCAGCAGAGATTCTCTGACCACCACTACCCTACGTTTCCTATTCGCAGTGGTGGCAGCAGACTTCCCAGCCTTAGGGGTACGAGGCTTCCCCTCCTCCGCTGTAGGGGGAGATTCCTTCTCTCCTGTATCAAGAAGAGCATAACGGTTTCCTATTACCACGGGGGCAGGGTTTGGAGCAGGGGTGGAGCAGTGCCTGCTGCCAGAAGTAACCAGCTGCCAGTGTCCACCCTGAGCCATTTCCTCCTCCACCAGTGGTGTGTCAGCAGTCCTGTGTACTGGGACCGCTACCTCAGCTGTCTCCACATGGACACCGTCCAGGAATTGTTCATGGACTTGGATGCTCCTCAACCTAGCCACCTCCTCCTGCAGCTCTCCCACCTGCTGCCTGAGAGATTCCGCCAGCAGGCACCTGTCACATTGGATGGTCCCCCCAGCCTGGATATCAGTAAGTGGGAATTGCAAGTTACAGTCCCTGCAAAACCACACCAGGATCTGGGTAGAAGCATCCATGTTCAGGCACTCTGTCTGGCTACAGGCGCAGGTGGAGGAGACAGAAGCAGTGCTGGCACAGGTGTTGCGGGCCTTCCTAACCATCGTAGGCCTCCCTCTGTCAAACTCCCTCTCAAACAATCAAGGGAACAGGGTCAGGCAGGGTCAGTCCCAACTGCCACAAGAGCTGAAACTGAAATCACCCTTGCCCCCTTCCCACTCCCCTTCCAAACTCCCTCTCAAAACTCCCTGTTGGCAGCCCCTGGTCGCTTGCTCGCTGCTTTATAAAGCCCTGGCCTCCCTGATTAGCCCCGCCCCCTGATTAAGGCTTCTAGGTTTCAAGCCTGGTGTAGAAGCTCAGCTTCCAACTGCCAGCCACAGCACACGGTCCTTCACACAAACAAACAAATGATCACACAGCAAGTACCCCCAAACACACACTACAGACAGCCACTTACCCCAAGGGTCCTGTATCTGCTCCTGCTTTACCTGGAGCAATTCCTCTCAAAACTCCCTGATCTAGTTTGACCTCCTGCACAATGCAGGCCACGGTATCTCACCCACCCACTCCTGTAATAAACCCCTATGTCTGAGCTATTGAAGTCTTCAAATCATAGTTTAAAGACTTCAAGGTGCAGAGAGTCCTCCAGCAAGTGACCCGTACCCCACGCTGCAGAGGAAGGCGAAAAACCCCCAGGGCCTCTGCCAATCTGCCCTAGAGGAAAATTCCTTCCCAACCCGGGCCGGCCCACAACATTTTGGCACCTCAGGCGGGGAGCTCAAATGATGCCCCCATGCCCCCTGGCTTGGGCCAAAACTTTGAAAGGTCTCAATTCTGCCTTCTTCCTGTTCTACTCCTCTCATGGTACTGCTCTGCTACCTACCCCAATAAAGGAGAACTAACAACTTAAAATGCTGTGTTCAAAAATTTTAAGTAACACTAAGCTTTCAAATGCCTGAACAGCAAATGTAACTTTTCTTGTCCGCATAGTAAACACTGGCATTTTTATCTGTTTGAATAATCAAAGTGGTGCTTTCCGTGCCTTCTTGGTTGCAAAGATTTGAACTGCTTCCTGAAGGTCCACAGTCTGGGCCAGCTCATGCTCTATTGAGATGGTTGCAAGGCCAGCTAGCCTCTCCTGTGTCATTGTGGAGCACAGATGTGTTATTAACTTCAGATTGGAGAAGCTGCGTTCTCCACTGGCCACTGTTACAGGAAGTGTTAGAAGTATGTGCAGAGCAACAAAAGCATTTGGAAAGAGGGTGGTCATCTTATTTGTGCACATATATTCCAGAACTGATCCCGCTGAAATGTATCTTGAAAGGGCTTTCAGTTCATCACCTAAATCACTCACATCAATATCGCGCATGTCATCGTGTGTCAACACTGTCTCTAGTGCCCTGCACTGCTGGTGTAGGTCTTCCAAAACTCCTCACTATACCTGAAGAATATCATACAACATCCCAAATATACTGCTGTGTTCCCTGAGCTGCATGAAATGTTCTTCAACTGACTGTATTGCACAATCTAGCACCTGGTTAAAGAATTTAACTTTGAATTGTTGTTTGGGGTCTCTTATGGGATTATCCCATGCCTCGTAATCAAAATGTCTTCTTCAGTGACTCTTGTATTCTTGAATGGACGGGGAAATAGCTTCAGTGTGAAGTTCCTCTGCCAACTTCAGTGCACTCTTCAGAACATTTTGAAATCCCTCATCTGACCAGTAAGACTTTAGGTACGACTTTGCTTTGTCCAGTTGTTCTATTGCTCCAGATATATCAAGGTCAACACCTTGGAGTCTCTTGCTTACAACTTTTATTTCAAACAGTATGTCATGCCACAACACTAAGCCACACAGGAATGTGAAGTTATGTATGTTTCTGGTGATTCCATTTCCCTCTGCCACTGTTCTCCCACGAACAGTTCCCATCATAACATTATCCTCCATAATGGCAACTATGGCATCATCTATCTTCCCAATTTGCTGTTTGACAGGCTTTATCACCTCCACTCGACTTTCCCATCGTGTGGCACTCAGTGGTTTCAGTGTCAAAGAGGATGTTCCCAGATGTTGCTTCAAAATTTGCCATCGATGAGTTGATGCAGAGAAAAATACATAAATGCTTTGAATTACATTAAAAAAATTCAGCAGCCTCACTAGAAGCTGATGCTGCATCACTGACCACCAAGTTAAATGAATGAGAACTGCATGGGACAAAAAAAGTTCAAGGGTTTAACTCTCGGATCCATGTCTGCACTCCTCTGTTCTTTCCTCTCATGTTGGCACCATTATCGTAGCCCTGACCTCTCATGTCAGCTATCGCAATTCCCGTATCTTCCAGCTTTTTAAGAAGCACATTTGTCATACCAGCTCCTATAGTATCATCAATGTCAATAAATTATAGAAAATGCTCTGACAGTCACCACTGCAGGGATATTTTCACTAGGTTCTGTTGTTACAAAACGCACCATTAAAGTCATTTGTTCCGTATGCCTGTCAGGTGTGCAGTCCAGAATAACAGAGTAATATCTTGCTGACTTCAGATCTACCACAATCTTCTATTTGACTTTTGTTGCCAGTAACTGTATGATCTCATTTTGAATTGTTTTTCCAAGGTAGTGGTGTGTGTATATTTCTTGGGTGGTGACTCTTAGATGCTCCTGGAGTACAGCATCAAACTCAATCATCAGCACCACAATTTTAAGGAAGATTCCATTGTTTGGCACATACAGCTGATCTGAAGTGCCACGCAGTGCTAGGTTTTGGGTAGCAAGCATTCTCACAATGGCAATGAGCCTTTTCAGAACATTTTGCCAGTAAAGAGACTCTGATGCAATCTTCTCTTGATGCTGATCATCTATGTTGGCCTTTAACCTTAGTCTCATCTCAAGCTCTTTCCACCTATGGAATGCTCTCTGGTGATTTGCTGCCTTCTCATGGCATGCCAGATTTCTAGCCAGATTTTTCCAGTCCTTTGTTCCTGTAGAACCCAATGTGTCTGGAACATTAGACTGGAAGAGTTTGCAACAAAAACAGTATGCAGCATTCTGGGTTTTTGAGTACTTAAGCCATGGCCTCTCCACTTTGTCACCATTGGGGATTTCATGCCACTGTGCTGGATGGAAATTTGTATTTTCATTGTTTTTGGGGAACATTAAGTTTTTCACTTGCTGTGGCCCATGCAGTACAAGGAAGTCCCTCAGGCTACTGCTCAAGTGGGTCCACAGTCCTGGATCATCGGACTTAAGGAACTAAACTCAGCAGCAGCTGTTTCCTGCACCTCCACCACGCTCTTCTCTGATCTACAGAGTTCTGCACTTAGGACGGAAGAATCCCATGCACTGCTACAGGCTGGGGACCAACTGGCTAAGCTGCAGTTCTGCAGAAAAGGACCTACGGGTTACAGTGGACCCGAAGCTAGATATGAGTGAACAGTGTGCCCTTGTTGCCAAGAAGGCCAATGGCATATTGGGCTGTATGAGTAGGAGCATTGCCAGCAGATCGAGGGAAGTGATTATTCCCCTCTATTCGGCACTGGTGAGGCCACACCTGGAGTATTGCATCCAGTTTTGGTCCCCCCACTACAGAAGGGATGTGGACAAATTGGAGAGAGTCCAGCAGACGGCAACAAAAATGATTAGGGGGCTGGGGCACATGACTTACGAGGAGAGACTGAGGGAACTGGAGTTATTTAGTCTGCAGAAGAGAAGAGTGAGGGGGAATTTGATAGCAGCCTTCAACTACCTGAAGGAGGGTTCCAAAGAGCATGGAGCTCAGCTGTTCTCAGTGGTGGTAGATGACAGAACAAGACGCAATGGTCTCAAGTTGCAGTGGGGGAGGTCTAGGTTGGATATTGGGAAACTATTTCACTAGGAGGGTGGTGAAGCAGTGGAATGGGTTACCTAGGGAGGTCGCGGAATCTCCATCCTTAGAGGTCTTTAAGGCCCCAGATTGACAAAGCCTTGGCTGGGATGATTTAGTTGGGGTTGGTCCTGCTTTGAGCATGGGGTTGAACTAGATGGCCTCCTGAGGTCTCTTCCAATCCTAACATTCTATTATTCGCTTTAAAAACATGAGGCTCAAAGTAAATGTATGCCTCAAAACCAAATTACCATGGCTAAACAGCAGAGAAGAGGCAATTAGAGGCAAAAAGACATTCTTTAAAAACTGGAAGTCAAATCCTAGCGAGGAAGATAGAAAGGAGAATAAACTCTGGCAAGTCAAGAGTAAAAGTAAAACAGAGCAAGAAAGAATTTGAAGAACAATTACCTGAAGAAAAAAACTAAGCAATTTTAAAAAAAATTATATCAGAAGCAGGAAACCTGCCAAAGCAGTCAGTGGGACCACCAGCCAATCAAGGTGCTAAAGGAGCACTCAAGGAAGACAAGGCCATTGTGGAGAATCTACATGAATTATTTGCATCAGTCTTCACTGCAGAAAATGTGGGGGAGATGCCCACACTCGAGCCATTCTTTTTAGATGAAAAAATGGAGGAACTCTCCCAGGTTGAGGTGTCAAGAGGTGGTTTTGGAACAAACTGATAAACAGTAATAAGTCACCAGGACCAGATGGAATTCACCCAGGAATTCTGAGGGAACGCAAAAATGAAATTTCAGAACTAACTGTGGTATCTGACCTATTGCTTAAATCAGCTTGTGTGCCAGATTACTGATGGATGACTAATGTAACACCAATTTTTAAAAAGGACTCCAGAAGCGATCCTGGCAATTAAGAGGCCAGTAAGCCTAACTTCAGTATCAGGAAAATTAGTTGAAATGATAGTAAAGAACAATTATTTGACACATAGATGTACACAATATGTTGGAGAAGAATCAACACGGCTTTTGTAAAGGGAAATCGTGCCTCACCAATCTATTAGAATTCTCTGAGGGAGTCAACAACATGTAGACAAGGGTGATCCAGTGGATACTGTAACTTGGACTTTCAGAACGCCTTTGACAAGGTCCCTCACCAAACGCTATTAAGCAAAGTAAGCAGACATGGGATAAGAGGGAAGGCCCTCTCATGGATCAGTATCTGGTTAGGAAACAAGGGTAGGAACGAATAGTCCCTTTTCACAGAGGAGAAAGGTAAATAGTCGGGTTCCCCAAGGATCTGTATTGGGACCAGTTCCGTTCAACATATTCATAAATGACCTGGAAAAGAGAGTGAATAGTGAGTTGGCAACATTTTCAGAGAATACAAAATTACTCAAAATAGGTAAGCCCAAACCCGACTATGGAGAGAGTCACAAAGGGAACTCACTAAACTGGATGACTAGGCAACAGGATAGTAGATGAAATTCAATGTTGATAAATACGAAGGAATTCATTTTGGAAAAAATAATCCCTACTATACATACAAAATGATGGGGTATAAATTAGCTGTTACCACTCAAGAAAATTATTGGAGGCACCCGGATAGCTCTCTGAAAACTATTCAATGTGCAGCAGAAGTAGTAAAAAAAGATAATGTTAGGAGCCATTAGGAAAGGAATAGATAAGACAACAGAAAATATTATGTCACTACAGAAATCCATGGTATGCCCACACGTTGAATAGTGTGTGCACTTTTGGTCACCTCATCTCAAAAAAGATATATTAGTCTTTGACAGTACAGAGAAAGGCTACAAAAATTATTAAGGGTATGGAACTGTGTCCATATAAGGAAAGATTAAAAAAAGAAACTGTTCAGCTTGGAAAAGATGACTAAGAGGGGATGACAGGTCTAATAAAATCATGAGTGGTGTGGAGAAAGTGAATAAGTGTTATTTACCCCTTCACCTAACATACAAATTAGGGGTCATCTGATTAAATTAATAGGCAGCAGGTTTAAAACAAACATAAGAAAGTTCTTCACAACGCAGAGTCAACCTGCGGAACTCATTGCAATAGGATATTGTGAAGATGAAAAGTATAACTGGGTTCAAAAAAGAACTAGATAAGTTCCTGGAGGATAGGTCCATAAATGGCTATTAGCCAAGATGGCCAGGGACCCAACCCCATGCTCTGGTGTCCCTGAACCTCCAACTGCCAGAAGCTGGGAAAGGATGACAGGGGATAATCACTAGAAATTGCCCTCTTCTATTTATTCCCTCTGAGGCACCTGGCACTGGTCACTGTCAGAAGATGGGATACTGGGCTAGATGGACCACTTGCCTGGCCCAGTGTGACCATTGTTATGTTCTTAAGCTGTAGAAAGATTAGTCTCTCACACTTGCATACATCTGCCAAAGCATGAGACATTTCACAGCTCACTCCATTCATGAATCTTGATGCAGCTGGATTAAGGAGGGCATCAGAGACGTGGAGAACATGACTTCAGAGCCACTGTGACAAAGCGAAGTTTACAGCCATTAAGTGTGGAATCAAAGTTAGAGAGGAAACATCTCAGAAAGGTGCAAACTGAGCACCTGCCGCATTTTGAGAACCCAAGCATTTACATCCAAATGCTGTCACATGGGAGATCTACCTTAAGGGCTGCAGACCAACAGTGCTATGAGATGATCTTTCCAGTTTGCAACAAACTGAAGACAGACTGTTAACCGGTGTGACAAAGTTCCACCTCTACCTCGGTGGGTCCTGCGCTTATTGGCGGATTTTGCTTGCCTCAGAGGTCTTCCCCTCTGGTAGAACCCACAGTCCAGGTTAACTCCTCCTGTGTCTGATCAGGAGTTGGGAGGTTTGGGGGGAACCCGGGCCCGCCCTCTACTCCGGGTTCCAGCCCAGGGCCCTGTGGATTGCAGCTGTTTAGAGTGCCTCCTGGAACAACTGCACGACAGCTACACCTCCCTGGGCTACTTCCCCATGGACTCCTCCCAACACCTTCTTTATCCTCACCACAGGATCTTTCAGCAGTACGCCTCTCACTCTCAGCTCCTAGTGCCTCTTGCTCCCAGCTCCTCACACACAACCTCCTTCCACAGCTCCTGACATGCGCCCCTCACTGACTCACTGGGAGGCTTTTAACTAGTTTCAGCCAGCCCGATTGGCTGCAGGTGTCTCAATTAACCTCCCTGCCTTCTGGAAAGTTCTTAATTGGCCCCAGGTGTCTTGATTAACCTGGAGCAACTGCCATTTGGTTAACAAGGTATCAGGGATTTGTTTAGCCTGGGGCTAACATACTGGTTCCTCACCACTTTCCTATAGCCATCTGGCCTTGCCCCATCACACCAGCAAAAGCTGGAAAAGCTCATGCACAGAAATCAACTCATTCTGATCAAGGTATCAAGCCAGAGGGTGAAGCTTGTGCAGAAGACCCATCCAGTTATTAAGTGTTACAATCCCCAAAACAGTGCAAAGTGCAGTTCTAGGCAGCGAGCTGGATTTTATCAGACAGCCATGAATCTGAAAGAACACACATTTTCCGACTGCAACGCCAGAGTAACTTAATGCTTGAAAAACAAAGAGTCCAAACTTTGGGAACAAAACCGCGGCTCTTTCTAGTTTCATTCATAACTAACATGGCGGCAAGTGGATCAAAGATTATATCAAACAGAAGTCACAGCTTGATGCAGGAGCTACTGGGTGAGGTATTCTGGCTGGTGTGATGCAGGTGGACAGACTGGATGTTCATGATGATCCCTTCTGACTTCTTCTGATGCTCTCTCTCTAATTGGGCAACTCACTGCACCACTTTCAGATCCCAGAGAGCATAGCATGAAGGTAATGTTGAGTAATGAACATTCTGAAGGGCAAGATGAAACCATCAAAGCTAGCTTTGAACACAACATAGCTGAGCGCTCCTTTTCACACAGAACTTGCCGAGAACCTCCTTTGGACGTGGCACTATATCAGTTCAAACAGACCAGTAATCTCATTATAGCCCAGTTACTCCTACCTCAGTGCTCGTCTGGGCCTCATCATGCCGATGCCATGCCAGTATTTAAAGATGTACATAATGGTCATTCTTCCTAACCTGTTGGAGAACTTGCTTGCCATGCTCATCTGGGAGACTTGAGCTGACAGCATAATTTTCAACTTCCAATAGCTGTTGGGGCGCATCATTCTGGGAGAAGGGACTCTGATTATGGAAGAGCAGGCTGACAATTCTTGCCACCTTGCCAGCATGCTGCCAGATGGGCCTGTTTAAGCTGGCATTTCCCTAAACCAGGAGTTGTCAACCTTTTCTTCATTTGTGGACCCTAAACATTTTTAATGGAGGTGTGGATCCTTTTGGAAATCTTAGACATAGTCTGCAACCCCCCAGGGGTCCACGGACCACAGGCTGAAAACCACTGCCCTAAACATTTGGCTGTAAAACACACCCAACACAGAATGTCTCAGCCACCAGCCTCTACCACTGTAAGGAACTGGCTGAAAAAGAAAACTGCTACCTTCTGGAGGTGACTGATGTGTCAGTGATATTATGAAGTACTCTAACACCACACAACAACAAACATTTATTCATACAGTATCTCGTTCACCATCACCATCAAGTACCCTATCCAGAAACCAAAAGGACAAGACACCAGCCAAATCTGAGTGGTGGGGTCAGAGCTCTGGACGGACTTATTTAGTGAAGTATACAGCTGGAAAGACCCAGCCTCATCACCTGTTGACAGACACGTCCCTCACATGACCATCAATGCAATGCCTAAACCTTTAGCCACAATCAAGACAGGTCACTTTAAAAAACAAAACACAAAATCGGTCTAGATGGTAAGTGAAAGCAACTATAAACACATAAAACAAATGGAAGAAAGGGGAAGTTGACAGTAATGAATATAAACCAGATGCTATAAAGTATCAGAGGGGTAGCCGTGTTAGTCTGGATCTGCAGAAGTGACAAAAGAGAGTTCTGTGGCACTTTATAGACTAACAGACATATTGGAGCATAAGCTTTCGTGGGTGAATCCCCACTTCTTCGGATGCTATAAATTATAAAAAATTGACAAAGGAAGCAAAAGAACAGAAGAACTCTAGCAGAGTTCAGGACAATAAGGTTTTGTTTTAGTTCTTAATACACCCAACAAAAAAAAAAACCCCAACCCCAAAACCCCAAAGAATCCTAACACTGGTATTTGATCCAGACCATTATCAAATGGAAATGGTAGAATTGGCAATAATGCAGAAAAGGCTGAAGCATTCAATAAAGATTTGTTCTATATTTGGAAAAAAGTCAAATAGTCATGTCATGATGAAACTTTCCATTCCAATAGTAACTCAGAAGATATTAGGCAGTAACTACTAATGCTAGACATTTTTAAATGAGCAAGTCTGAATAACTTGCCTCCAAAAGTTTTAAAAGAGCTGTCTGGAAACCTCTCTGGACCATTAATGTTTATTTTTAATAAGTCTTGGATAACAGGGAAAGTTCCAGAGGACTGGAAGAAAGCCAACGTGCTAATATTTAAAAGGGTAAATAGTACAGCCTGGGTAACTATAGGCCAAGTCAGCCTAACACCGAACCAAAAATCAATCAGGCAAATAATGGAATGGCTGACACAGGACTCTTAATAAAGAATTAAAGGAAGATAATATGACAATCAATATTGTATAGAAAATAGTCAAACTTGATTTTTTTATATTACAAGTTTGGGTAACAAAAGTAATAGTGTTGATGTAATATACTTAGACTTCTGTAAGTCACTTAACTTGGTACTAGGGATGTAAAAGGTTAATAGGTAAGCATTCGTTTTCCTGGTTAATCTGCCTTAATCGTTAACTCCGGCCCCAGCTGCACCACAGCCGGCCGCATCGACCCCAGCCGCGCCGGTCACATCAACCCCAGCTATTTAAATTGGTTAACTGTTTAAACAACATTTTTAATCATTTAAACCGTTAACTTTTTAAACAGTATTTTCATCCCTACTTAGTACCACAAGATATTTTGATTAAGAAACTAGAATATAAATTTAATATGGCACATATTAAATGGATAAAATCCTGTCAAACTGATGGGTCTCAAAATGTAATTGTAAAAGTGAAACCGTCATCAACCAAGTGTGCTTCCAGGGGATTCGTTCTTGGCACTATGGTATTTAACATTTTTATCAACATGGAAGAAAATATAAAACCAACACTGATAAAGTTTGTAGATGACACAAAAATTAGAAGTGGTAAATAATGAAGATGGGTCACTTATTCTGGATTGCTTGGAAAACTGGGTGCAAGCAAGCTGTGTGTTTTAAAAGACAAATGTAAATGTATCCATCTAGGAACAAAGAATGTAGGTCATATTTACAGGATGGGGAACTCTATCTGGGTGATTCTGAGAAAGATCTGGGGGTTGTAGTGGATTACCAGCTGAACATGAGCTCCCAGTGATGAGATGCTGTGTCCAAAAAGGGTAATGCGATCATTGGATGCATATATAGGGGAAATCTCAAGTAGGAGCAAAGAGGTTATTTTACCTGTGTATTTGGCCCTGGTGTGACCATTACTGGTTTACTGTGTCCAGTTCTGCTGTGCACAAGTCAAGAAATATGTTGATAAACTGGAGATGGTTCTGAGAAGAGCCACAAGAATGACTAAAGGATGAAAAAACAGGTCTTATAGTGATAGACTCAAGGAGCCCAATGTATTCATCTTAACAAAGAGGGTTAAGGGGTGAGCAGATAATCTACAAGTATCTACATGGGGAACAAATATTAAACAGGCTCTTTAATTTAGCAGAAAAAGGTATAAAGAGCATTCTATGGTTGGCAGATGAACCTAGACCAGCGTTTCTCAAATGCGGCCACCGTGGCTGTGTGCGGCCACCAGGGGCTTTTCTTGCGGCCACAGTCTCCTGGGTGATGATGGGGGAGGGCGGAAGCAGTGGCCCCTCCCCCAGGGCCTGGTCCCTACACCCTTATGGAGTCCCAAACAGTGTAGGAGCAGGCAATGAGTATGAGTTCTCCACCTTCCCAGGGGCCTCGGGCTTCAGCCTTGGGGTGGTGGGCAGCAGGCTCTGGCCATGCGGTGGTGGGCTCCATCCCCCAGCCACCGGGCTGCCCCGACCCCACTGTCTGCCCTAGCTGTGCACTGGAAGCCCAGACTCCAGCCCCAGGCTCACCACCACCCCCACGCCGCCCCAACCCACTGCCTCCTCCTCCTCCTCCAGTCCCCAGCTGTGCAGTGGGAGCCCAGGTTCCAGCCCCGTGCTCACCTCCCCACCATTGATTGCCCTGATCCCCGCTGCCTCCTCCAGCCCTCCACCTAGCCCCCTATCCATCTCCCCATCGAGGGCTTAATTTGTCCTCCAGCTTGCTGGGGCTGTCTGCTGTGAAAAGTGATATTAACAAATATACAACTACCATTTTTCACAGTAGCAAGCTTACT
The DNA here is from genome assembly GCA_037349315.1 of Chelydra serpentina. Classification (NCBI taxonomy): domain Eukaryota; kingdom Metazoa; phylum Chordata; order Testudines; family Chelydridae; genus Chelydra; species Chelydra serpentina. The sequence continues at coordinate 664,274 of JBAIAC010000382.1, forward strand.
AGCTAGCAAGTCTGAAAAAAAAATCAAAACATGCAAAGCACAGTATTTGTGTCTATTCCATTTAAGTCCAGTAAGGAATAGACACACCTGTATATTATTTTTATTGTTGAGTCTGCAATAAAAACCTACATAAATAAATTACAATGATTTGGACATGTATATGTGCATATTTATTTATTTTCCCTAGAGTTAATTAAGTATTTTAGGAAAAATTGTCAGAGCGGCCACCAGCAAGAGTTTGTTGACAATTTGTAAATCAAGATTGGATGCTTTTAGAAAAGTTTTCTGGCCTATGTTATAAACAGGTCAGATGAGATGATCACAATAGTCCCTTCTGGCCTTGAAATTTATAAATCAAATGGGTGTTTCTCTAGCTGGGTGCCACAGGGTCTGATTTCAGCCCTAGGCTACATGATATCTTTTTCAATGACCTGGAATAAAACAATCATAACTGATGACATTTCAAGAGGACACACAAGATAGGAGAGTGGTAAATAATCAAGAGGACAGGTCACAGATACAGAGCAATCTGGACTGCTTGGTAAACTGCGTGCAAGCAAACAATATGCATTTCAGGGAGGACAAATGTAAAGTCACATCTAGGAACAAAGAATGCAGGCCATATATACAAGACAGTGGACTCTATTTTAGGAAGCAGTGAGTCTGAAAGGCTTGGGGACCATGGTGATTATCAGCTGAACATAAACTCCCAATGTGATGCTTGGCTAATGCAATCCTTGGATGCATAAACAGGGGACTCTCAAGTAGAAGTGGAGAGGTTCTATTACTGGTGCAACTGTTACTGGAATACTATGACCAATACTGGGGTCTGCAATTCAAGAAGGTCGATAAATTTAAGAGGGTTCAGAGAAGAGCCACAAGAACAATTAAAGAATTACAGAACGTCTTACAATAAGAGATTCCAGGAGCTGAATCTATTTAGCTCAGCAAGGAGAAGATTAAAGGGTGACTATTACAGTATACAAATACATACATGGGGAACAGAAATTTGATAGGACGGCTCTTCAATCCAACAGACAAAAGTCTAACAAGACCCAAGGGCTGGAAACTGAAGCTAAACCAATTCAGACTGGAAATAAGGCACACATTTTTAACTGGAAGGATTAACCACTTTGGGAACTGCTTACCAAAGGGCTGTGGTGGATTCTCTACCTTTTAAATAACGACTGGATGTTTTGCTAAAAGATTTGCCCTAGTTCAAACAGGAATTAATTCAGGGAAGGCCTATAGCCTGTGTTATACAGGAGGTCAGACAGATGACCACAGTGATCCCTTCTGACTTTAAGCCATGAATCTATGTACAAACCCACAGAGTAACTGAACATGCTCCATGCCAGGTCTGAAAGGGCTGAGCAGGACTTACCTTGCAATTGCTCCTCCCAGTTGCTAGGGGCTGCCATGGCACCGGACGCGAGAGCTGGGAGACTGTCTCCTATGCTGTGAATGCGCCCCCTGCTGGTGCCCAGGCAGCAAGCCAGATGCAGAGGGATGGTGGAATGAAACACTAAGCAGAGGGCAGAAGCCAGAGCACCAAGGGGCAGAGAAAAGGGGGCAGGGAAGGACAGGAGCAGAGAACATGGGTAAGAGATGGGGGAAATCGCTCCACAGAAGGGTCTGACCACTGCAGCAAACTCGCTTTCCTACAAACCTTGGAACTGGACTTGTTACTAAGCCGTAGCATTCCTCTGCTGTCTAGCCTCATCCCCTCTAGCGGCAGGTCCACACTGAACATAAGCCTCCTAACTCTTACCAGTTACTCAAGTGGCAGAGGGCTGTGCTGAGGATTGGAGATCCCAAATCTGCGGATGACGCCGGCTGGGAATCAATATTGTTCCATGTGATTTGTTTTTTTCAATGTAAGGATTTGTTTGAAAAGAACTACACTCAATTTCCTAACACTCAAGTTAGGGAATGCCAATATTAAAGCTCCTTGTGCAACTCAAATGCATCTCCCTTGCGTGTGCGCAGTACGTCTTTAATTGTCTGACGACATTCTTCTCCCCCGCCACCACCGTAGCATACACACTGGACAGACTTGCTCTGGGAATGAATCAGGGATGTGCAGTGAATGAGGCTGTTGTCTACAGGACCAGGGCTTCATCATTTGCAGGGGTTGCAAGGTACGTACTGAATGAGGCAGGGGATTGCAGAAAAAGCAACGACAGTCTCATGGTTAAAGCAATGGAATGCTACCCTGGAGAACTGGATTTTATCCATGCCTCCGCCACACAGAAAAACTACATGAAGCTGGGCCAGTCACATGCACCAAACTTTTCACAGCTGGGCCACTGTTTCTCCCATTTTCTGGGTACTCAACTTAGTCACCCAGGATCTGATTTACAAAGTGCTAACGCTCACAGTTGCAACTGAAGTCAATGAGAGCTCTCCTCTGAGCATATAAAGTCCTATCAAATGCTTCGTCTGATAACTCAGGCCCATCGCTTCTCAAAACTGAGCACCCAAAGTTAGCTGACACTTGACAGTTTGAGCATTAATCTGTGCCTCAGAACCCCAAGTGTAAAATCCGGATACCACCGTCTCACAGGGACTTGGTGAAAAAAATCGATTAATCCTTGTAAAGATTAATCCTTGTTCAATTATAAGAGTGCCATAAAAAACCCATGAATAAATAAATAAATAGTAAAAAGAACAGGATTACTTGTGACACCTCAAGTAATCACGTTCTTTTTGCTGACAGACTAACACGGCTGCTACTCTGAAACCGGTCATTAAATAAATAGCGTATTCAGTGCGGGGTTTGGATGGTGTGGGGTAAATATGTGGGGCACACATTGAATGAATGACAGAGGCTTTTCTGGAAGATGTGCTTTAGTCAAGCAAGTCGTTGGGCTCAATACTGGATGAAGTTCTATGGCCTGTATTATCCAGAACGTCAGACCAGATTTAATTCTCTCTTCTGGTCTTAAAAATAAAATCTATGATTCTGAATAAGTTTAACTACAATTTATAGAGCATCTAGTTTGTTTCAGAACCTGGAAACTATTTTGTGGGTGTTAACGTTGGTGTTGAGAGTGTACAAAGTTGGAGTGATTTAAGCTGACACAGCAGCATGACCTCGAACAACATATTCATGAAAGGATTCTGGTGATTACGTCTCTCTCCCTCTCCAAGACAGACATCCTGTCATCACTTCCCAAATTCTACTGTATAACTTATGCATCATTAGGATCAAGGGGTGGGATTTATGTTGTGTGCAGTCCATAATGTGTACATAGTTGAATGCTGCTGTCAGAGGCAATACAGAGGCAGAGGACACCAAACAGAAGTATCAGAATCATATTCTAGTGGTCAATATGAGAGTTCCAGTGTGCTATTTTGAGGTACAGTGTGTCACAACAGGGTATTTAATTTGTGCAGTCTCTACAATTAGGTTTTAAACCTTCCCCAGAATGCAAGGACTGCCTGTCTTCCACTACATGCAGGCTACTGTGCCAAAAATGCCATAGACCCAGCGTTTCGATGATTTTATTCTTCTGTAAGTTTGATATTAAAATTCTTTCCCATCTTTGCAGATGATGCTTTTTTGTAAAACAAGCTTTTTAAAAGTTTAAAAATCACTTGTATTCCGCCCCAAGAATTCAAGCATCTTCTTCCTCAGCTAACCTAGGAAGAGGTCTGCTCTGTAACTGGTTCCTAATGAGTATTTCCAGAAGTTTGGGATAAGGCCTCGTAAGTACTTGGCAAACTGCTCCCTGTGGAATGGGCTGGTATGGCTAGTATCCTTTGTAGATTTTCAGACACGAATGAGTTATTTAGCTGCCAGGCCAAACCTGCATTGGCTTGATTACTTGGACAAAAGTAGAAAGCTCTTAAACAATATGAAAGCTTCTAATGTTCCATTCACTCTTTCGATGTTGCTACGCTCACCTATCACTTTGATCATGCCTGTTAGTCATTTTCATGTAGCAGTGGGTGTTCTATTTTAGTTCCAGTGTTTTCATAGCTCTGGCGTGTTCTATTTGGATCAATGATTTCCCCTAGTAGGATTCTATAGATATACATTTATCCTTTTTGTTTCTGCCACATCCCAGAATACTGTGTTCTCAACACAAGTGGTATCAGGTGAAGCATCTGTATAATCTGATAGTTTCAGTTCTTTAATGATCTCTGGGTTCTTAGCAACAGTTTAATTGACCATATCACTGTCCTATGTCTTACACTGACTTATGTCTATCGGAGTTTGTCATTAGGTCAAGAACACTGTGGTCATGAGCTAAAAGTGGTTGTCCTATTGCACAATCTGAAATTAGTTTTGTGCAGAGGACAACGGTCACATCCAGCCTCAAACAAGAGCAGCATCTTTTCTCCATGTATCACCAGCCCAACTTCCTGAGTTAGTTTAACATTTGAGTTGCTCTGTTAGAGAGACAGTGATTGTAAGAGAGAGTGAATGAGAGAGAGTGTGCATGTGTATTTTTTAAATTTAAGCCCACTGATTTGGGTGACTAAACTGGAGAATTCGAGACAGGAGTCGAACTGTAGCTCGGAATCAAAGATGTCTAAGGGCTAATGCTCACACTCTGGGAACAGGCTTAGGAGCTACTGGGAAGTCCCAACTGGCGTCAAAGAGGACTGAAGTAAGTTATGGCTGAGAAACCTCAGGGGCTCTAGGGGCATTGCAACACAAATAAGAGGCTGGGAGAGAGTTTAACATGTGTAGAGCCTCAAGCACCAGTGGTAAACAGCCTTCAGGTCACAGGCGAGGAGGAACTGGCTGGAGGCAGTGGGAGTTGCCAGCAAGCTACCGATCAGAAGAGATGAGAGCGCGCGTGTATCGTTTCAGTCTCCACTACCTCAGAGAGCCAAAACTGAGCTAGTTACCTAGGTTCTTATGCCAGGACTTTCACCATGGTCTCTGAGCTATGGGAGCTCTGTGTCTGGGATCATGTATGATGGGAGAGAGAGAGACCCCTGTACAGAGGGCATTTAAAGAAGGCGTCAATACTTGGTGCCCTCAGGAAACTGGTCATTGGGAGAACATGTGCTAGTCACCTGGACATTCTTACATCTCCTGAGGGGGAAAAAAGATCTGGTCCCCATGAATCTCATTAACACACGAGACAATAAAGAAAACTAAAACCATTACAAGTGTACAAACTGCCCAGCCGTGCCTGGGAAGGGATCGCTATTGACCTGTGAGCCATTAGAAGCTAATAATCAGTGAAAGCCTGTATGGCTGCTCTGTGTGATGTGCTCCCATCACAGGACTGTGTACCCTAGACAAAGTATTCACAAAGCCTGACATTTCTAGAGCCAGAACTTTTTCAGCACAGCTACCAGGTCATCTTGGGCATCTGTATAGCAGTTAACATCCTCATTAAGTCATTTGGGTGCTAATATTTCAGAGTCAGTATTTCTATCAGTTAACAGAAAATTTCAATATTTACATCAAACCCACTGTATCCCCAGGCAAAGAAGATAGAATGATTGAGTGACCTTGTGCATTAACAAGGGGGGGGAGAGGGGGGAAGAGTCCAAGATACCGAAGAAATCCCTGTCCTAGTTCCTGCAACACTAAACACGTACACTGTGCAGTGACAAATGCTACTTACATGCCACCGGTTAGAGATATGAAAATGACAATCTGAAATACCCTGAACACCAGGTGACAAATTCAAAGAGTGGAAAAATGATCATGTCCAACTGGATGCACGAAGAACAGCTACACACTGGCTAACATTTTCAAGTGCACCCAAGTGACTGAGGAGTCTAATTCCCAGCTCTCACGAGCCAAAAGTGTGAGGGGATAATGCAGTAAAACTCATTCCAGTCTTTTGGTCTAGCTCTCAAGAGACTGGCTGAGAAAGCCTCAGGTTCAAAGGAGGTCTCACTGCTGTTGCAGCAAAACTGAGGTCCCATGAGGTTTTTTTCTTCCGCAGGTGTCTCCAAGACCACTGAGTAGCTGAGAATACAGCATTTCCCAGGGGGCACTGCCTTACGTTACCAGTTGAGATCTTGGCTTTGTTTATAGACAGGATGGTGTAATAACTATGAAACGTTAGCAGTAACACCTCCCGAGGGCTCCAAGCCCGGCAGCCATTAGGTGGGTGATTAGGCCATTAGGTGCCCAGTGCAGAAGGATTTTCTGGGTGATGGTGCTGAAGCTGCTCCCAACAACAGGCTGCATTTTGTCCCACCGTATGTCCCCATCGCAGCGCTGTAACGTGCTTACGGAGACTATGCTTCCTGTGTGCCCCACCTTCCCCTCCCCAATTCAGAGCAGCCTGCTGGGGAGAGGGATCTGCCCAGTCACTTGACACTTCAGCACAATACGCTGCCACCTAATTCCTAGCTCCCTCGCAGATCAGCCTCTGGAAAAAGGAGATAAGGAGACCCAATAACTTCACCATTAACCCAACGGGACTCAGGATCAGCTGCCTTGGGAGAGGCTTTGGTCTACCCCTACTGTAGAACATCTGCAGACATGGGGAACCCAGAGTTTATTCTGACAGGCCCTTACGCGAGGGCGACTAGGGTTTGGGGAAAGCAGAGCATTGCCCCATAATCATTCCCATTTGACAGAAGGTGGAACAGGATCACTAAGGGTGGACTCCTCGTTTGTTTCCTCATGTCAAACCCAACATGGTTATGAACTAAACCGAGGGGAAAACCCAACAGCCCCTGCCATTGCTCTACCCAAAAGCTTCATCAACTCCCTGCCCACAAACACACCCGTGAGCTCACTGAACACCAAAGGCCTGGCTAGGGAGAGTGGGGACTCATTTCACAGCCATGGGCTCACTTGGGTGGAAGATCTGTCTAGCCACCAGGTGCAGAACACATGTCATTGAAACATTCAGATTGAAAACAAAATGTCTATGGGGTTAACAAAGCTACAAGCAAGCGGCAGGGTGTCCGAGCAAGAAGCAGAGTCTGGTCTAAGTCTGGCCCTCAGCCAAGCCCCACAGAGCAGCAGCAGGAGGTAAGAGCTCGATGTACATGGAGAGCTTGACTTTGAGCAGTCAGAACAATGCATTTATCTCGCTTGACATGCAGGAGCTGGCATGCAATGGGGGCCACAGACTAGTGCAGTCTAAGAACAAGGAGAAGGGACAGAACTAACATTTAGAAGACTTCACACAAGGCAGTGTCCCTCTCTGTAAGGCTTTGGCTGGGAGCACAAGGAATAGATTATCTCCCAGCACAGAACAGGGCTATTGCTGGCAGGGGGGCCTATGCTGGACAGTTTTATACACCAGCCTTATAGCAAGGGAACACCGTATAGAGAAGTTATAATATTATATATATATATATGTTGAACATTATATATATAGTGACACAGTCACATCACAGGAGCGGAGAAGTTTGCTCACCATTAGCAAAAATCCTATGAAAGACTGTTGGTAACAGAGCAGCCCGTAAGCGGGAAGTAAAACAAGATAGAAGTTGATGAGTTGATGAAACAGCAAGCACTTAACATCAATACAGACAGCTGGGTAGAACCACGGCAAAACAGGAACAAAAGGAAGAGGCTGGCCACCCTTTCAATAGCCCTTACACCTGCTGACTCCAAGCCAGGAGCATGATGCCTCTACACACCAAGAACTGTAGAGGGGCAAAGGAGAGGAGGGCTCTGGGGGCCTCTCACATTGACCAGGGCATTATGTTTGGGGCTCTGGGCTTTTGAGGAGGCTGGAATTCCAACCAGGTCACTCAGCCACCATTGTCCAGTGACCAGTCCCTGTGCCCATGCTCAGCGGGCCGATATGGGCAGCATGTTGCTGGGAGTAGAGCTAACACCCCACGTGGATTTTAGCAGTCGCACCCATACCGCATGCCTTGGCACTCAATTTGTATTGCTGCCTGGATGAGCACAAACTTCAGGTCAAGTCCCATGTTCCCCGAGCACCCATAGCGGGAATACAGTGATGGCTGGGGTATACAGAGACACACGGGATGTATCCAACCCAAGAGCCCACCAAGCACGTTTAGAGGACAACAAGGTGCTTGTGGCAAGTGGTGAATGGCCCAAGGCAGACTCTATGAATATATTCGTGACTCTCCCACGAAGCCACCCCTACAGTCCTTGGGGCAAACATGCTCCAAAGCCACCCACACCCAGCCACTGTAGAAATGACTAATCTTTTTGGGGAGCACAATACACCACCCAGTCAGATTTCAGAGGGAAGCCCCAGAATTCGTCATCAGACCCAAACTTCAGTTTAAGAGTTTCCAATTCTGCTAGGCATTTAAAAGCTGCCCTATGCAAGGCACTGCTCACCCAGAGCAAACACTTCCCAATGATGCACCTACAGAGCTCCTCCATACCACAGGCTGGCTCTCACATTCACAGCCCCCTGGGCTCAGGCCTCTGCAACACGCACAAAGTGACTCCCAAGAAGTCTGTGAACCTGGAGAGAAAAGCCCTCAGCCATACTCCACACTGGAGCTTCCAGTTCACATCACATTCTTCTCCCCCCTTCTGCCCTAAAGGACCTTGCCTGACAGCCCCTTGGGTCCAACCCAGCATCTCCCTGGAATCTCCTTCCTCCAGGATCCCTCCTCCTAGACAGCAGCACCCCCACCTCTGCCATCATGGCACCTTTCTCCCCCGACCCACCCAAAGGATCTCCAGGCCACCAACCCTTCAGAAGCAAGCTGCATTTTCAAAAGAAAGCCCCCTGCATCATCTGAGAGATTAGAATCACTGCAGCCAATGCCAGAGGAAAGGCAACCACCATCCTAATCACAGCGCCCTCCTGACAGTAAGATGGGGGCTCTGGGAACATCACCAGGTGAAATGCACAGGGAAGCAGGCAGCTTTTATTTCTAGGTGATTTAAACTGAATACAAGACGTTCACAGAGTAGCTCAAAACATGACCCCGCCCCCTCCAGCATTCTGACTGGGAGAAAGAGGTGCAGGTATCTCCCTTGCTCTGGCCACAGCCTTCCCAGTCCCCTCGCTCCCTGTGCCTTAATAACTCCCCTCTCCGCCATCCCTAAACCCACGTTTTGTGTGAGAAAAAGACCACGTGGGCTCAGGGACAGATGGACTGCTGCCCCAGCACTGTGTGGCCTTTGCACTACACCTATCACTATCCCATATTCTTTGTCCATCCCAACCCATCTCTGTCTCAGCTGACCCCCTACATCCACAACTCTATTTACTGCTCTGCTGCTTACCACTCACCCTCCAACACCCAGTTTCTGGGACACTGGTACCCAGACTGGGCTCCTTGATGGTCCTTCCTTCTTGCAAGTCTCATCTCCCGCTCAGGATGCTTAGGAAGAGTGGGGGAAGAAAAGGGGCTGGACTGCTCCAGGACTGCATGCAGAGCTGGACCAGTCCTGCCACTGCACATGCTACCTCACAACTGCACACACTGCACAGGGAGCTCTACGGAGCCGGGCTGCCAGGCAGGCAGCAAGCTGCCTTGGCTCCTGCAGCTGCACGAGAGGCTACCGCACCCAATCAATAGTGTTACATTATTTAAAGGAGTCAGCTGCCCCAGAAGCAGCATCCATCTTTAACACTTCCAGCCCAGCTGGGGTTGTGTTCTCTTCCTTTAAACAGGGCAATGTGGCAGCTTCCCCCATCCTCCTGCTCCACTACTCCCCAGGGCCAGCTTCACCCGCTGCTTCGGCCCAAAGAGAACTGAGCCTGCTCTCACTTTCATGCCCTGCTGTTCTAACACAGCAGTGCAGTGAGGGACAGCACTGGGCATATAGGTGGCATCCGAGTTCTGCTTTTCTGTGCATTGCCAGTCACTGCTCCCCCTCACACTGTCAGAACTGAGCTGCTTACCGACTCCTTTCAATTGCACACAGGATAGTAAGGGTTCTCGAAGTGTGGCTAGTCCCTGAAAAGTGACTAAATGGCAACATAGGCTCCATGTTTATTGCCTGAAGGATCCTAGAGTACCATAAACCCCCCCTATGATTTGAATGTCACACTAGTTTGGCTGGCTCCCATAGTCAGAGGGAACAGAGATCACGCAGTTGGAATGCACGTAACTATTCAGACCAGACTCCAGCTCCCTCTCCCATGGCTGTGTGGGTGCTGTAGGAGTGGGAATGTGGTCACTGGCGTCGGAAGCTCTGACTCTAGGGCACGCTGGAATGAGAGCTACTACATAGAGGGGAGCTTTAATGACCACAGCCCCATTTTAGTGTTCATCTCCTTTACTGAAAAGGAATGCTTCAATGGGAGAGATTCCGATCATTCGGCCACCGTATGTAAGGAAAGAGGGTCCCAGCCAGCACAATCTGTGGCTCTGAGTGGGAAGTGGCTGCCTACTAGTAACTAATTCTGAGTGTTGCCTCTGCATATTCACGCTTACGGGGTATACCCTCCCCAGTGCTGGGGGAAGATCTTTTAGAAAGCGAAACCTGTTAGACCATTTGTGCACCTTCGTGCTACACTGTCCTTAGAAAGGCTGCAGGGCTCCTGCTTCACTTCCTTCAGTGCACACTAGAGAAACAAAACCCAGGCAAAGGCAGGCAGGATGACTATGCAGAGGTGACGCTCAACGACCCATGGCGACCTTCTCCAAGGCAGACTCTGCATAGTCCCATTTGTGGGAGTCCAGCAAGCAGTACACTCCCAGGTAGGCGTAAGACTGAAGAACTGTCCTTCCAAGCCAAGTCTCAGATCTAAATGCCAAGTCAAGAGTAGATTCCTTCTCTGAATGAAGTGCTGACTCACTCAGTCAGAAAACCTGCAGCTGCGATCGATTCTTACCAAGGAGGAAGGGTAGGAGGCATAGTTCACAGACCCAGTCAATTCTCCTTTACGGTGTCTAATCCTTCCTGTAGTATCAATGGACTGAACTTGGGGAATGACAGTGGTCAAGTGGTTTGCCAACAAGGGGGAATCAGACATGCAACTCCTGGGAAGTGTTCCCAAATGTAGATCTTATCAGAAAAAGAATGGAGTAAGCACCAGGGCCCTGAGAGCAACCCACTCTGGTTAAAGGATAATAGGACTCAATGCACAGCCTAATCCACTGGTGTGGAGGGGATGTTCCTCTGCAATGATCCCCGAGGAATACAAATGTCTGTAGAGGATTTCCAGCATTTTCATCCTCTGCAAGTTCAAAGCCTCCGACACCTGCCGTATGGAGTCTAACCTCCATGGAGAAGCAGAGTTTGGTGGTCTGATTTAGAAGGAATACAGACACCATGCGTGGAATACATTTGAGATGAGGACACCAGTGTCCCTTTGGACCACAGTGAAGGAGGATCAGCCACAAAAACTGCAGGCATGATCATGCTTGCACGTGCTCTTTAGGTGACAGGTGAAACAGGCGGGTTCAAAGGACAAGTCCTCAAACACTGGCAGCATCAAACTGGTACAGGTCACAAGTCAGCCTGAACACATTCACTAGGGCCTAGGCCTTTGGATGGATTTGCTAGGGACAATGGAATGACCAAAGACAGCCGCACTGTCAGCTGGAGGGTAGTATGCCAAGATGGCAGACAGTGCACCGTGGTTGCAGACAAAGTCTTAGAGGCCGTAAGAATAGCAACACAGATGAGATGGAGGCAGAGAGCAAGCACATTGCTCTTCACTGCCCTAGGAAAAGCCTGTCCAACTTCTGACACTGACATTTCAGCGGGGATGGCTTCCTGGACTGGAGGCCGATTTTCTGCACCTTTGCGCTTGGAGGCCTAGCCCGAGTCAGACAACATCCTGTGTCCCAGACCAGATGGAGTGACTCTAGGTTGGCGTGCATGGTGAGGCAAGAGGTCTGAACAATGGTAGAAGAGGCACAAATGCACCAATACTGTTAGGCACAGGCCAATGCCATCGCTATAAGATGAACTGTGTCCCCACTGCCAGCAGCTAGCCATGCAAAAGCAACCAAGGGGGTAGTGGCCACAGAATCCTGCCATAACTTTGGCTCTGAACAGTTGGTGCCCCCAAGAGGGCGCTCAGGTGGCCTCAGTGGACAATTTTCCAGGCAGTTCTCAAAAGTCAACAGCACTGGGGGTGACTAAGTGTGAATAGGCAGAGGCACCTGAAGGCCTGATTGTGAAGAGAGGTTTAAACAACTGAGGACTCTGCCCAGAGCCAAGACTCTGGGAATTTCCAGTGCCATTTTTAGTTTCAATCCCTCGCCTCAGGGACACAAACTAAACCCAGACCTGACTGACTGGAAGGGAAAGCAGTTTGTGCCACTACTGATTGACTACGTTAAGTGCTTTGTTGTTAAGGGTCACCTCTGGAGAGTCTTACCTGACCCAATCTTGATCAGTCCATTGTGCTGAATAAAGATGGTGTCACAGGTCAGGTTGCCATGGATGATCGGGGGATCACAGGAGTGGAGGTAGCTGGAAATACAGAACAGAACACTAGTGAAAAGAGTGCAGTGGGAAGGGGAACACCACAGCTCCTCCCTGCCCTGCCAGAAAGGCAACATGACAGAACAATAATACCAGGGCGATACAATTCAGGAACTGGGTGTGCACAGTCTTTGGGTTAGGAGACAAAGAGACAAAATAAAATTGGCTCCTGCTAAGGGACCCCAGGAAAGAAGAAAAGGAAACCGTCTCTGACCAGCTCTTGGAGCCCAAAAGCCCAGGATGGGGGAGGGCATGGGAAGGGAAGGGAGAGAAATATTACTTGTCCCGATGTCTCGGGAGTAGAATATTGACCACAGGGGTTTCAAAGATGTTCAGACATTATACTGAGACAAGCCAAAGTCTGAAAGCAGAGTCCACCCCAAAAGGAACACCCATTCTGACCTTATTTACCGGGAACCAAGAAGGTTCCCAGTATTGTACCGACATTAGACAGAGAGCGTGCAGTCTAGCACACACACATTCACAGTTCAGATAGGCCCTTCTTGATCCGGGTCTCAGGTACTGTAGACACACCTTGGCCTACTAGATACTTATACCTTGCACATCAGTGTGGTTTCCATGCAGTCAAGGTAAGCTAAATCCCCAGAGCGGACTGTCTTTGGGTGCATGTGTTCAGACAAGGGGTTCTTAGCAGAGATCCCTCCATTCTGGAACGTATTCCCCAGTCCTTGGCCCAGGCTCTTGAAAGAGCCAAAAGTAGAGATTATATCTACCCTGCACCTCTTGTTAGCCAAGTTAACAGCCTGAGAGGCTCACTGGATCCCCAACTATTGCTGGATATCTGTGCTTGGCAAAATGGTAGTGATGGGATGATCCAGGCCTTCCTCTTTGCAAGGCTGAATATTTCACTCTAGTTTTGTAACTTGCTAGTCATGTGGTGAATGAATTTACAACTTAAAAAGTAATTTGGGGCTCACAGGACCGGTGTCCCCAGCTGCCTGCAGGACCAGTCTGAATCTGCCTCTGGTCTGTGGGAGGGGCAGGATTACAAGCAGCAGAGGGAGCGGGGAGGAGTTCATCATATTTGAAACCAAGTCTACTAGTAAGAGTAGCTTTGTCTAGACTGCCTAATTAGTAGGCTGCATGCTTCCATTCCACAGCTAATCAGGAAGACTGGCTCAGGCTGCCAAACTCCAGAACAGCTGGGCATCTCCCTACTTCACCTACCTGAGAGCAGAGAGGATCTGGGTGCACCAGCGCTTCCAGGCCTACAAATACAAGGCGAAGTACAAGTCACAATCAGCAAGTAGGACTAACTGCTGCCAATTCAGCTCATCTGGAGGAATGTGCCTCTAAACTGCAGCCCATCCCAGCTGTACTGGAGAATGGTAGCCACGGGATCCCCATTCCCATGCTCAACCCAGCCCCCACACTCATGCAGTGACCAAGGAACGCCCCACCTTCTTCCTGCGCTCTAGGATGACTGCAGAGCCCCGCTTCCACGCAGGTACATGCAGGAGAGAGGTGTGCACAATCTGTGCACTTTTCAAAACTAGCTCACTCCCTCTGCAGTTACATCAACCTGCCTGATGCTTTCCTGGAGAGCCAATCAGCTGACTGGAGGTTCTATCGTAGGCAGAGACAGAGCAACCCGCAGCCATGAGCAAGGGGCCTGTGAAAAGAGCTCTCCAGAGGACAGCGGGCCCAATCAAAACAGGGCACACATGCAGGAGGAGAGATTACCTTTTCATTCATTGTCTTGTGGTTCTTCTTTGTCTTCTTCAGGAACTGTTTCAAGCTGCCTGAGGACATGTACTCCGTGATGAAAATCACCTGCAGGGACAGGATGAGACATTACCTGCTGCTTGCCCTCTAGCCCGCAGTGTCCCCAGCGAGTGGATAAGAGGAACTTCTTACACCACTTACCCTGGCCTTGTTCTCCTTTACATCAGCCCAGTACTTGTGGAATTTCACAATATTCAAGTGTTCCAACTGGATCAGGTTGTCAAAGACAGCTTTAACCTTCTCCTGTGACAACCAGAAAAGCAGAAACATTACCATCCTAAGCCAAAGAACATTCCCATCCATTCCCCAACCTTCTCTTCTCCTATGTCTGAGTCCCCAGACGTTCCAACGCCATGCACTACCCATGGCCTGGTTCCAGCTGGTGTGCCTAATGCTAGCAGCGTCTGACCCCAATGCTAGATACAAACTGCACGCCTGCCCCCTAACTATGGCTGGACATTATTTGGCCACTGATATTGACAGATTTAAACCGTATTCCACATCCAAGGAGAAGAGCCTGACAGAACCAACCTGTCATACTGTCTGCACTGGGAGCCAAACACAGTTCAGTTCCGAGCATGCCCAGAGACCTGCACGTTCAGTTGGAGAATCAGAGCAAATCAGCACTCCGGTCAGATCGGCTGGGTTTATAACTCAATGCTAAGTAACTATGCTCAGCCATCATGGCCTAGGATCCCCACCTGGCCACAGGACACCTTCTTGGCACCCTAACTTACCTCCTGAAGCTTAAAATTCTTGCGCTCAGAAAATTGAACCTCATTCCAAACAACTTCCACACCTTCTTCTGTGTCCATCGCCAGGTAGGCACTATCAATCCCAGGGACGTTGCGCTGATTCACCTGGACAGATAGATGGGGACAGATGTGAAGCCTAAGGCAGGGAACCACCACCAAACACCAGTCATTCAACTATAGCTTCCTCCTACACTAGGCTTACAGCCTTAACCCCACTTAGTCACAAGGTGCAATCGGAAACTTGGTTATTCATGTAAGTTATGGTCTGTGCCCAGCAGAGACTACACTCTAAGCCACACATGGAGAGGCAGACCAGGGGTCACGTGGGCAGGCGAGTAGGGAATGCTCTAAGGAGAGAATTTTTTGCACAGACATTAGCTTGAGTTGCCTCATGGTATTGATTTGTTTGTATCTTTTATGATATTTCTAGTTCTATCAGAGTCACGCCCCCAAGCAGATCCAGGCGGTGAAGAGAGGACCCCCATGTGGAAACCAAGCAGACATGAAGTGTCAGGAGGGATTTGCAGGGAGTGATGTTGCTTGGAGCACAGAAGGAGGGAAGCCATTTCAGGCTCAGAGGAATCAAGACAGTTGTGAGGAGATGCACAGCTGTCTACACAGTTGTTGCACCAGTTTAAGTAGACCAGTTTGAAACTGTTGATAGCTCTTTAGCTGGCATCAGTAGGTTTACCAATGAACAGCTATAAACCGAGTGTGCCGCACTAGAGAGATGCGAAGAGCGTGCAGACAAGCTCTAAGGAAGCATCGAGATGAGCAGACAAACCATGAGCGGGATGAAGATGCCTTCGTACAGATAAGGGCCAAGGAGAGCCTGAGGGTGAGCTCAAGGTGCTTGAATGCAAGTTAGAGACTTGAGGAGGAGCAAGTCTCAGCAGCAGGAAACGTTGCAGTCCCTTGCTACTGGTAAGGTACATTTTCCCAGGACATGCAGCAGCAGCCAAGGATCTACTAGGAACGTGGCCTGCATGTCCCTGTGGCCACAAGCCAAGCAGGTGGAACCACCCAGTCTGAGAAATCTCTGTTGGTGGAGTCGCTCAGCAAGCAGGTAAGAGCTGCAGGAGGAGGCTGCTCGTCTGCATAGGATCTGGGAGTGAGAGGATTTCACCGACGGGATGCACATCGAAGCATCTGGGACAGAGGATGGTTGCCGACTACACATGACTAGAGCATCACCAGAGGAAGAAGGAAAACAGTCTGCCCTGCAGGGAGTAGACTGGCTGATAGCCACTTGGAGCAGTAGACAGTTCTCCACCCTAACCCCAGATCCCCAACCCAGCATGGTCAAGCACCAGTATGCTGCAGTGGCAACGAGGTGAGGAGCAGACCCCAATGGCTGAGGAGGAGCCACCTCCCCACAAGGCTGGGAGCCTCACCGCCACGGCAGCCAAGAGAAGGCGGCGTAGGAAGCTAGTTGTCAGGGACTCCCTTCTGTGGGGGATGGAGGTATCGATCTACTGACCGGATGTCCCACGTGGTGTGCTGCCTGCCTAGAGCCCACATCTGAGACATTACGGACCGGTTGCCGTGGTTCATCTGTCCCCTGCTCACTACCTCATGCTGCTCATCCATGTGCGTACTTATGGTACTGCCAGATCCGACCCTGAGCAGATCAGCAGTGACTACAGGCCTCTGGAAGCAAGGGTGGAGAAGTCAGCAGTACAGCTGATGTTGCCAGGGGGATCGTGGAAAATTAAAATCAGGTAATAGGAGCCACGTGAGAGAAATTAGAGGGGGGGACTCTTTTCAACATCTTGATGTCTACAGACAAATGCAAGGAGTACAGAGAATAAACAAGAACTGGAAATCTTCAGTAATAATTTAGCATATGTACTAACTAGCATGAGAGACTTGATGAGGCAAATCTTCTGACTGGACTATTGGTATAGAGTGGTAGAGTCTGTTCAGGAAAGGTAGGCAGAGAAAAAGGGAGGTGGCGGTGTGTTACACATCATAAATATATACTATAAGGGAGTCAAGTTCTGGAATAGGCTTCCAAGGGAGATTGTGGAATCCCCAGCACTGGAGATTTTTAGGAACAGGTTGGTCAAACCCGTCAGGTATGGTCTAGGTTTCCTTGGTCCTGCCTCAGTACAGGGGGTTGAACTCGATGACCTCGGAGATCTCTTCCAGCCCTACACTTCTATTACTCTTTTCCTTCACTTCAACACTATGTCCATGGCTGGCCGAAGTCAGCTGACTTGGGCTCATAGGATTATAAAATTGTGAGATGGGAGGTCTCAGAGCCCCAGGCTCTAGCCCAAGCCTCGACATTGCAATTTTATAACCCCACAGCCTATGGCACCAGGAGCCCAAGTCAGCTGATCCAAACTCATTAGCATGTTTGTTTTTTTTAAATCACAGTGTACCACATATACCCAGAGGCTCCAATCAGGGTCACATCCTGTTGTATTAAGCACTGTTCAAATACATAAGAGATTGTCCCTGCCCCAAAGTGCTTCCAAATTTAGAGAAGGTGGGGAAGATGAGCACAAACACATTTTATAAATGGCTGCAATTTCTTAATCCTTTTACAATAAGGCACTAACTACTCCCATTTGCCTCTGCCTGGCCATCACTACAAACACACAGGAATCACACCACTGACATGATCCTGCATCTGGGATAGAAAGCAGCTGCTGTTCACCACCACCAACTAGCTACACAAACAGACCAGGAAATGAATGACACCATATCAGACTGAAATTGCATGAAGTTTTAGCCAGTGAGAGTCCTTATGTTTGAATTTGGCCAAAACATGAGGCCCTCATCTCTCTTATTGCACATGGAATCTGGGTTGCCTACGCTCATTCAGGACTTCGGTGTTACATCTCTCTGCCAGAAGCACAACACCCTTAGCCCCATGCTGGGACACTAGGGTTAAGCATTGATTCAGCCAGGGACCAGCCACCCTACCAGGCTGCTAAAAGTCAACTATTTAAAAAACAAAATTGGATTTAAATTGATTTTATTATTTAAATTATACATTTTTCTTCTTCAAAATAAACCTGTTAAATGAAATCTGAATTTAATACAAAATCTATGTTAAGGCCTAAATTTATTATAATCTCTTAAAACATTTAAATTAAAAAAAAACAAAAAAACATGCTGAATCCACGAGCCTCTATCAAAACCTGAGTTAAATGCTGATTTTCTATATAAAGAAAGAACCAGCAGAAAAACTCTAACTTTTGAGATCAAGCTTTATGAATATGGCACAATAGGTGATGTACTGTATTAAGGGCTTGTTTTAATAAAAACAATTATATGCTACTGTATTTAAATGTCAGTTACCATCATAATGCAGCTTGACACAAAGCGTAAGCAAAAAAGTTAATTATCTAATAAGCAATATATCAGTCACTGTTTTCTACATACTAAAAATGTAGAATTAATAAGAACCTGAAAATATTAAGCAACATAACTGCTTAAATAAATGTATGTAGTTATAGTGTACTCTCCTAGGGAGAAAAATGATGCATCAAATCTAGCATAAAGACTCTGTTTTGTTGTAAATCAACAAGCTTTAATGGTTGTATCAACTATTGAGAATGCACCTCTTTAAAAGTCAGTTATTTAAATGCAGGCTTTCCACTTGATTTAAATCAATCCACCCTGATCACGGCAGCACAGCACTGGGCATTTGGTCAGTACTGACAAGATTGCCTTCTCAATGACCTGAGATGACAAAACAGACTTCCTGTCACAAGTTGGGTTCTCCTTGGAGAGGTGGACCAGACATACACCCTGCTTAGTTTGTGAAAGTGCCATGACGGCAGACTTTCTCCACTACAAATTTGCTCACTCCTTCAGTTCCCTCCATCCAATACCAAATCACAGCCTGTCCTAGATATCTCGGCATCAACTAAAATGTAACATAGCCCAGCAGAACGTCTGCTCGTTCCTTCCTATCACTACGGACAGAGAGGTTATCAACCAGTAGACAGGATGCCCTCTGCATATGCACACTTGTGGGATTGGCACCTCTCGGTGCAACATCTTCTAGAGAGCACTGTACTTAGGGAAAAGTGGCCCCATTCTCCCCCTACCTTGCAGACGGTTCTGAAGACATAAGGGGCAGTGGCCCCAACCACCTCCCAGTTCCTTCTTTACTTTTGAAATTCTTGAAGTGGGGGAAGGTGGGCTGAACTGTGAATGTGCAGAGCACGCGCGCGCACACACACCCTGACCAACCACTGCTAAAATGCTGGGGTCAGGTCTGATGCCCACAATTCAAGGAGGAGGGTTCAGAGAAGAGCCACAAGAATGATTAAAGGATGATTAAAGGATTAGAAAACCTGCTTTACAGTGATTGAGCTCCTTGAGTCTATTTAGCCGAACAAAGAGAAGGCTATCTTAATCTCTGTACCTACATGAGGAATATTTGATAATGAGCTCTTCAGTCTAGCAGAGAAAGGTCTAACACAATCTAATGGCTGGAAACTGAAGCTAGACAAACTCAGACTGGAAATAAGGCATACATTTTTAACAGCAAAGGTAATTAACCACTGGAACAATTTACCAAGGTTCACAGTGGATTCTCTATCACTGACAATGTTTAAATTCAGATGGGATGTTTTTTAAAAAACTGCTCTAGGAATTACTTTGGGGAACTTCTCTGGCCTGTGTTCTACAGGAGGTCAGACTAGATGACCCCAATGGTGCTTTCTGGAATCTTGGAATCTGAAAGAGGTAAGCAACCTCTTTCTTCTTTCAGTGGCCTCTGCATATTTCTTAGCAACCAATACAATTCCTGCACCAGGAAGGTGGGTTAAGAATTTCTAAGTGAACAGGAACTACTAAAATGCCAAAATGAGAATCAGCTCTAGATGGCAGGTCAAGAGAATTAGAAGTGTATGTAATTTTGCTCTCCCAGATCATACCTCAGTAATGGATACATTTTTATTTCAAACACAAGTATAGCTTCAAATAATAGCTTTGCAAATTTTATGAAAACATAGAATAATGGCCTACAATGGCTGCTGCCTTTTGATTAGCTGAAAGCCTTTTTTTATATATGTACAAAGTGCAAGCTGATCTCCATATTGGAGGAGAAGATTCAAGGTCTGGAGAAACGAGTATCAACCCTGCGTTCCATAAAAGAAAATGAGGAGTTCCTGGATAGATGTCAGGATAGGCTTCAGCGGGCACAGTGTTCTGAGGATTCAGAGCAGGCTACGCAGCGGGGACAGAAGGCCAGTGAGGATAATTGGCGGCATGTGACCTCCAGAAGAGGAAAGAGTATGAGACAAGTCCATGTACCAGAAACGCAGATTCAGATGAGCAACCGTTTTCATGTTCTCTCCACAGGTACTAGTGCAGAGAGTGGAGTGAATGATACATCTGAGGGAACAGAGCACAAGGAGACTCCACTGACTGGAAGGCATGAGATGCACCGTCCTAGGGATGGGGGTTCCACGACCACCACTCCCAAGAGGAGGAGGAGGGTGGTGGTGGTCGCAGACTCTCTCCTCAGGGGGACTGAGTCATCTATCTGCCACCCTGACCGGGAAAACCGAGAGGTGTGCTGCTTGCCAGGGGCTAGGATTCGTGATGTGACGGAGAGACTGCCGAGACTCATCAAGCCCTCAGATCGCTACCCCTTCCTGCTTCTCCACGTGGGCACCAATGATACTGCCAAGAATGACCTTGAGCGTATTACTGCAGACTACGTGGCTCTGGGAAGAAGGATAAAGGAGTTTGAGGCGCAAGTGGTGTTCTCGTCCATTCTCCCTGTGGCAGGAAAAGGCCGGGGTAGAGACCGTCGAATCGTGGAAGTCAACGAATGGCTACGCAGATGGTGTCGGAGAGAAGGGCTCGGATTCTTTGACCATGGGATGGTGTTCCAAGAAGAAGGAGTGCTAGGCAGAGATGGGCTCCACCTGACGAAGAGAGGGAAGAGCATCTTTGGAAGCAGGCTGGCTAACCTAGTGAGGAGGGCTTTAAACTAGGTTCACCGGGGGAAGGAGACCAAAGCCCCGAGGTAAGTGGGGAAGTGGGATACCGGGAGGAAGCACAAGTAGGTGAGTGCAAGAGGGGAGGGCTCCTGCCCCATACTGGGACAGCAGGACGATCGGTGTGTTATCTTAAATGCCTATACACAAATGCAAGAAGCCTGGGGAACAAGCAGGGAGAACTGGAAGTCCTGGCACAGTCAAGGAATTATGACGTAATTGGAATAACAGAGACTTGGTGGGATAACTCACACGATTGGAGTACTGTCATGGATGGATATAAACTGTTCAGGAAGGATAGGCAGGGCAGAAAAGGTGGGGGAGTTGCGTTGTATGTAAGAGAGCAGTATGACTGCTCAGAGCTCCAGTATGAAACTGCAGAAAAACCTGAGAGTCTCTGGATTAAATTTATAAGTGTGAGCAACAAGGGTAATGTCATGGTGGGAGTCTGCTACAGACCACCAGACCAGGGGGATGAGGTGGACGAGGCTTTCTTCCAGCAACTAACAGAAGTTACTAGATCACAGGCCCCGGTTCTCATGGGTGACTTTAATCACCCCGATATCCGCTGGGAGAGCAATACAGCAGTCCACAGACAATCCAGGAAGCTTTTGGAAAGTGTAGGGGACAATTTCCTGGTGCAAGTGCTGGAGGAACCAACTAGGGGAAAAGCTCTTCTTGACCTGCTGCTCACAAACAGGGAGGAAATAGTAGAGAAAGCAATAGTGGATGGGAACCTGGGAGGCAGTGACCATGAGATGGTCGAGTTCAGGATCCCGACACAAGGAAGAAAGGAGAGCAGTAGAATACAGAGCCTGGACTTCAGAAAAGCAGACTTTGACTCCCTCAGGGAACTGATGGGCAAGGTCCCCTGGGAGAATAACATGAGGGGGAAAGGAGTCGAGGAAAGCTGGCTGTATTTTAAAGAATCCTTATTGAGGTTGCAGGAACAAACCATCCCGATGTGTAGAAAGAAAAGTAAATATGGCAGGCGACCAGCTTGGCTTAACAGTGAAATCCTTGCTGATCTTAAACACAAAAAAGCAGCTTACAAGAAGTGGAAGATTGGACAAATGACCAGGGAGGAGTATAAAAATATTGTTCAGGCATGCAGGAGTGAAATTAGGAAGGCCAAATCACACTTGGAGTTGCAGCTAGCCGGAGATGTTAGGAGTAACAAGAAGGGTTTCTTCAGGTATGTGAGCAACAAGAAGAAAGTCAAGGAAAGTGTGGGCCCCTTGCTGAATGAGGGAGGGAACCTAGTGACAGAGGATGTGGAGAAAGCTAGTGTACTCAATGCTTTTTTTGCCTGTGTCTTCACAGACAAGGTCAGCTCCCAGGCGGCTGCACTCCGCAGCACGGTATAGGGAGGAGGTGACCAGCCCTCTGTGGAGAAAGAAGTAGTTCAGGACCATTTAGAAAAGCTGGACGAGCACAAGTCCATGGGGCCGGTTGCACTGCATCTGAGGGTGCTAAAGGACTTGGCCGATGTGATTGCAGAGCCATTGGCCATTATCTTTGACAAATCATGGCAATCGGGGGAGGTCCCGGATGACTGGAAAAAAGCTAATGTAGTGCCCATCTTTAAAAAAGGGAAGAAGGAAGATCCGGGGAACTACAGGCCAGTCAGTCTCACCTCAGTCCCTGGAAAAATCATGGAACAGGTCCTCAAGGAATCAATTCTGAACCACTTAAAGGAGGGGAAGTGATCAGGAACAGTCAGCATGGATTCACCAAGGGAAAGTCATGCCTGACTAACCTAATTGCCTTCTATGATGAGATAACTGGCTCTGTGGATGAGGGGAAAGCAGTGGATGTGCTATTTCTTGACTTTAGCAAAGCTTTTGATACAGTCTCCCACAGTGTTCTTGCCAGCAAGTTAAAGAAGTATGGGCTGGATGAATGGATGGTAAGGTGGATAGAAAACTGGCTGGATGGTCGCGCTCAACAGGTAGTGATCAATGGCTCCATGTCTAGTTGGCAGCCGGTATCAAGTGGAGTGCCCCCAAGGGTCGGTGCTGGGGCCGGTTTTGTTCAATATCTTCATCAACGATCTGGAGGATGGTGTGGACTGCACCCTTAGCAAGTTTGCAGATAACACTAAACTGGGAGGAGTGGTTGATATGCTGGAGGGTAGGGATAGGATACAGAGGGACCTAGACAAATTAGAGGATTGGGCCAAAAGAAATCTGATGAGGTTCAACAAGGACAAGTGCAGAGTCCTGCACTTAGGACGGAAGAATCCCATGCCCTCCTATAGACTAGGGACCGAATGGCTGGGCAGCGGTTTTGCAGAAAAGGACCTAGGGGTTACAGTGGACGAAAAGCTGAATATGAGTCAACAGTGTGCCCTTGTTGCCAAGAAGGCTAACGGCATTTTGGGCTGTATAAGTAGGGGCATTTCCAGCAGATCGAGGGACGTGATTATTCCCCTCTATTCGGCACTGGTGAGGCCTCATTTGGAGTACTGTGTCCAGTTTTGGGCCCCACACTACAAGAAGGATGTGGATAAATTGGAAAGAGTCCAGCGGAGGGCAACAAAAATGATTAGGGGGCTGGGGCACATGACTTATGAGGAGAGGCTGAGGGAACTGGGATTGTTTAGCCTGCAGAAGAGAAGAATGAGGGGGGATTTGATAGCTGCTTTCAACTACCTGAAAGGGGGTTCCAA
The DNA here is from genome assembly GCA_037349315.1 of Chelydra serpentina. Lineage (NCBI taxonomy): Eukaryota > Metazoa > Chordata > Testudines > Chelydridae > Chelydra > Chelydra serpentina. The sequence continues at coordinate 687,746 of JBAIAC010000382.1, forward strand.
AGAGGATGGATCTAGACTGTTCTCAGTGGTAGAAGGTGACAGAACAAGGAGTAATGGTCTCAAGTTGCAGAGGGGGAGGTTTAGGTTGGATATTAGGAACAACTTTTTCACTAGTAGGGTGGTGAAGCACTGGAATGGGTTACCTAGGGAGGTGGTGGAATCTCCTTCCTTAGAGGTTTTTAAGGTCAGGCTTGACAAAGCCCTGGCTGGGATGATCTAGTTGGGGTTGGTCCTGCTTTGAGCAGGGGGCTGGACTAGATGACCTCCTGAGGTCCCTTCCAACCCTGAGATTCTATGATTCTATGATATCCAGGTGAATTCACACCCAAGTGAATTCAGGGGTGTAAAAGAGAAACAGGGGAAAGAGAAGTTAATGGCCTCTTCAAGATGGAAACAGATGACTTGAGACTGGAAGTGGGGATGAGGACATCGACCAAATCACATTTCCCACATGGACTACAGTTTATAGAGGAATGACCATTTGGCCAGTATCTCATTAAGTCTATGGACTGTAGCTGTTGACAGGTGTCTAGTACAAGTAATATTCTGACAAATAGCAGTCCAGAGGTCCCAAGAGTTTTGTGACATAAGACTACAACCCCAAATCAAGAAAGACACGTGTTGACGGGAATATCCCCACCCTTCAGCACAGCTAAATAGATATGCAAAATGACTACCATCAGTGGGCAACCAAGTGTGCTGGTAAGAAGAAATCTAGTTTCCTTTAGCACCGTCATCAAGGCAAAGAAGTTAACTCAAAACACCCCTCTTTCCTACCCGGGACACAGCAGAGCAATCCAACCCCCAGTCTAACAGCATCTGTGTTGTTGAGGAGGGGAAAGTAGTTGGGAAGGAGAACATCAAGCGGGAGTGGAGAGAAACAATTGCATAGTTTGAACCCTCCTTACAGATGATGTAATGGTATCCTTGTGCACTAAGTATACCGCTCGAGGTGAGGTCACCCCTATATAACAGATAATTGAGAATTAGAAATACAGAAAGTTGGGTTTGTGATGAGCAGGAGAACTGTATGGTAAATTGCCTGCGAAGTGCAAAGGTTGTGGACCTCTCAATACATCTAGGAGCGCCGTAGGGAAAGGTAGGAAAGAGGTCCTGGAGGCCAAATTTAGGCTGCTAGGTAAGAGATTAAAGTCCAGGACTCCATGGTAGCCACTCTCTGAAATGCTTCCAGTTCCACGCGCAGGGCCAGTTAGACAGGTAGAACTGCAGGATCTCACTGTGCGGATGAGACGATGGTGTACGGAGGAAGAATTCATGTTTATTCAAAACTGGTAAAACCTTTTGGGAAAGGAGGACCCTATACAGGCAGGATGGGCTCCACCTAAACCGAACCAGATTGCTGGCATATCAAATTAAAAGGCCATAGAGGAGTTTTTACATTAAGGGCAGGGAAAAGACAAAATATATGGAGAAGCATATGGTTCAGAAAGACATATCCCTTAGAGGAAGATCTATTAATGGGAATTCTCTATCTCAGTAAAGAGAAGAGGATAGATGTTGATAAAGTACAGGTAGGAACTGAAGAGAAATAGTCAAACAGAACAGTTCAATTGAATGATATCACATAAAGGCAGACAACTAAATATTGATAAATGTTATAAGTACTTGTATACAAATGCAAGAAGCCGAAATACTAAGATGGGTGATCCTGAGTGATGTACTAAATAAGGATATTGACATAATAGGCATCACAGAAACTTGATGGAACAATGATAATCAATAGGACACAGTAATACCCAGAGTAAACAATACATAGGAATGACAGAATAGGTCATGCTGGTGGGGGAGTGTCACTATATGTGAAAGAAGAGTCAAATATCTTAAAAGAATCAAACTGTACCACAGAATCTCTATGGATAGAAATTCCATGCTTAAATAATGAGAGTATAGAAGCAGGAACATACTACCGACCACCTGACCAGGATGGTGATAGTAACTGTGAAATGATCAGGGAGGTTAGAGAGGCTAAAAACACAGAAAACCCATCAATAATGGAGGATTTCAACTATCACTTCAGGACTGTCATAAATGAAGGGAAGGGGGAGAGGGTCTGATGCAGTGCTATAAAATCCTCTTACCAGTAAAGGGTTAAGATACAGGTAGCCAGACTGACACCTGACCTGGCTGGCATCTGACCAATAAGGGGACAAGATACTTTCAAATCTTGGGAGGGGGGAAGGCTTTGTGGTTGTGGCTTTGTCTGAGTCGGAGTGATCTTGGAAGACAGAAGGAACCTACAGAAAATCAACCCTCCCTTTTCTGAAGTAAGTTTAGATAGCATAGCGAATAGATTTCTGTTTAATTTTGCTTGGTGTATTCCCTGTGTTAGAAGGGGCGGGAGGGGGGGGGGGTTATTCATGGTTTTCTGTAACTTTAAGGTTTTGTCCAGAGGGGGAAATCTCTCTGAGTTTGGAAATTAAGTGCCCTGTAAACTAGTTACCATCCTGATTTTACAGAGATGATTTTACCTTCTTTATTTTTAATAAAATCCTTCTTTTAAGAAGCTGACTGTTTTCTATGGTGTTAAAACCCAGGGGGTGGGTTTTTAGATCACTGTGTAACCAATTGGTTGGGAGATTGTTCAAGCTTCCCAGGAAAGGGGGTGTACGGCTTGAGGGGGGTAGTTTGGAGGGGGGAAGGGAAGTTCAAGTGATTCCTTTCCTGGATTCCTGTTAGACATTTGATGGTGGCAGCGAAAGAAGCATTTCTCAGGGTGCAGGGAATTTTGTACCTTGGGGGTTTTAACCTAAGCTGGTAAAAATAAGCTTAGGGGCTCTTAATGCAGGTCCCCACGTCTTTACCCTAGAGTTTAGAGTGGACGGTATGCAGAGATAAGTTTCTAGACAACATTAAAGGCTGCTTTGTACAGCAGCTGGTCCTGGAATCCACAAGGGGAGAGGCAATTCCTGAATTAGTCCTAAATGCTGCACGTGATCTGGTCCAAGAGGTGAATATAGTTGGACTGCTCAGTAATAGTGACCATAATGTAATTAAATGTATCATCCTTCTGTGGGGGAAATACCCAAAACACCAACCACAGTAGCATTTAATTTCAAGAAGGGGAACTACACAAAAATGAGGAGGCTAGTTAAACGGTAATTCAAAGGAACAGTGTCAAGAGTGAAATGCCTGCAAGCTGCATGGAAACTTTTTAACACCACCATAAGAGGCTCAAACTATATGTATACCCCAAATTTAAAAAAAACAGTAAGAGGACCAAAAACATGCCACCATGGCTAAACAGAGTAAAAGACGGTTAGAGACAAAGACATCATTTTAAAATGGGAAGTCAAATCCTACTGAGGAAAATAGGAACAAATTCTGGATAATCAAGTATAATTAGACAGGACAAAAGAGAAAAAAAATCTGAAGAGCAACTACCAAAAGACAAAAATTAACAGCAAATAATGTTTTCAAGTACATCAGAAGCAGGAAGCATGACAATCAGTAGGGCTACTGGACAAATTGAGTCGCTAAAGGAGCGCTCAGGAAACACAAGGCCCTTGCAGAGAAGCCACATGAATTCTTTGTTCTTCACTGCAGGGGACGTGAGTGATATTCCTACACCTGAACCATTCTTTTTAGGTGACAAATCTGAGGAACTGTCCCAAATTGAGGTGTCAACAGAGGAGATTTTGGAACAAACTGATAAATAGAACAGGAACAAGGGACCGGAACCTGATGGTATTCACTCAAGAGTTCTGAAGGAACTTAAATATGAAATTTCAGAACTAATAAATGTGGTATGTAACCTATCCCTTAAATCAGCCTCTGCACCAGATGACTGGAAGACAGCTAATGTGACATCAATTTTTTTTAAACAGCTCCAAAGGCAATCCTGGCAATTATAGGCCAGTAAGCCTAACTTCAGAACCAGGCAAATTGGTTGAAGCTACAGAAAAGAATTATCAGACACATAGATGAACATGATTTGTTGGAGAAGAGTCGACACAGCCTTTGTAAAGGGAAAAAATCATGCCTCACCAGTCTATCAGAATGGTCTCAATGGGTCAACACACACATGGACAAGGGTGATCCAGTGGATTTAGTGTTCTTGGACTTTAAGAAAGTGTTTGCCAAGGTCCCTCACCAAAGGCTCTTAAGCCAAGTAAGGAGTTAGGGGATAATAGGGAAGGTCCTCATGTATAAGTTAAAAGACAGGAAAAAGGGTAAGACTAACTCTCAGTTTTCTGAATGGAGAGAGATGAATAGTGGGCCTCCCCAAGGATCTCTACTGGGACCAGTGCTGTTAAACATTCATAAATGACCTGGAAAAAGGGGTGAACAGTGAGGTCGCAAAGTTTGCAGGTGATACTAAATTACTCCATATAGTTAAGTCAAAAGCAGACTGCAAAGAGTTATAAAGGGATCTCACAAAACTGGGTGACTGGACAATAAAATGGCATATGGATGTTATCTTATGAAATTCAATGCTGATAAATGCAAAATAATGCACACTGGAAAACAATCCCAACTATACATACAGAATGATGGGGTCTAAATTAGCTGTTACCCCTCAAGAAAGATCTTGGGAGTCATTGTGGATAGTTCTCTGAAAATGTACTCAATGTGCAACAGCAAAAAAGCTAACTTAAAAACCATTAGGAAAGGAATAGAAAATATGACAGTATCGTAAAGCTACTATAGAAATTCATGGTACACCCACACTATGAATACTGTGTGCTGTTCTAGTCACTCCATCTCAAAAAAGATTAGAATTGGAAAAAGTACAGAGGGGGTAACAAAAAAGTGATTGGGGGGCATGAATCAGCTTCCATATGAGGAGAGATTTAAAAGACTGGGACTGTTCAGTTTAGAAAAGAGACTGCTATGGGGGAAAGGTCTATACAATCATGAAAGGTGTGGAAAATGTGAATAGGCAAGTGTTATTTATCCCTTCACATAACACAAATAGCAGGGATCACCCAATTAAATTAATAGGCAGCAGGTTTAAAAACAAACATAAGGAAGTACTTCTTCACACAACAGAGTCAACCTGTGGAACTCATTGCCAAAGGATGTGGTGAAGGCCAAAAGTATAACTGGGTTCAAAAAATAACTAAATACGTTCTTGGAGAATCAGTACATCAAAGACTACTATTAGCCAAGATGATCAGGGACACAACCCTATGCTCTTGGTGTCCCTAAGCTTCTGCTTGCCAGAAGCTGGGACTGGACAAGACAGGACAGATCACTTGATAATTCCCCTGTTCTGTTCATTCCCTCTGAAGCATCTGGCACCAGCCACTGTCAGAAGATAGGACACTGGGCTAGACAGACCACGGATCTGGCCCAGTATAGCCATTCTTAAGTCCCCCTACTGCAGAGAAGTTAATGTCAAATGACTCCACGGTAGACTACAACTCTAGGGGGTCCCTCCAAGGACGCCTTTCAGCCTGCCACTCACACAGCATGCCAGCATCTGGGCAAGCCTGTGATCACAGCATCAACTGCCCACAAGGGAGGTTGCAGGGAGGCTCAGGATTTCCCCACAAACACACCCAAACCCCGAGTGAGCTCACCACTGTTGCTGGCTCTGGTCAGAGGCTGATACCTGGTTTCCACTGCAGCACAACAACAGGGTTTCCTCTGGCAGGGAAAGAAGCTTCACTGGGCAAAGGAAAATTAAGCAGGTTTAGCTTCTTAAGACCACGTCAGTGGAGCTCATGACTCACGGAGGCTACAAGGAGAAAGTCCAGCCCCAGTAGGCCCTGGACGATGAGCAGCCTGAACAATCACCTATCCCACTCTCACACTGCAGGCCTGAAGGCATGTGCTCTGCACGACAGGCATCTGGAAGGAACCAGCCTGCGCTATTACACTGCAACAGCCTGCTGCACCCACAAGTCATTATCGGATTAAAGCCAAAATTTCTTCTACACCCTCCTCTTCATCCCCCCTGTCTCCATTAGATCAGCTCCTTGTCTTCCTCTGTGCATCATAGAGCACCAAGCATGCTCAGGGTGCCCAAGTGATCTCAAGCCAGCACCACCCCAACCGTTTCAATTTCTCCATCAAACTAACGCTTCCAAGTCTACTGGCCATGAACCTTAACCTTAGGGACAACCACAGACTAGCTGCTTTCTGGCTGCATCATGAGCTTCGATACTATTACAGCATTCAATAAAAATGGAGATGCTCTTTCAAGGTGGTTCAAAAACTTCAGGCACGTGTGTGTAATTGGATGCAATTAGTGTCCTCCCGTCTGGAGCAAGCTGAGAAAGCAACTTGGTTACTAGAGAAAAGCGAACACACCGGCCCAGTACTATTTACTTCTGCTAAGTATGCCAGCTGTGCTCAGGTGCATCTGGCTCAAGTGCCAGTCACAAGGGGTCTGCGGACCCCGATGTGACACCACAGGGCTGGAAAGTTCCAATAACAAATTAAAACAATTTCTGCTAGTGTGGACACTAACGAAATGCTTGTTCCAGGTTATAACCGTTGGCATTTTACCCTAGGGAACAGCAGTCTAACTCAGCATAAGTCTTGTCTACATTAGATTTTTTAACACATTTGAAGCCATGTTAGCCATGTTTTAGCTAGGCAAGACAAGGCTAAGAGTGAGTTAATCTAACTTCAAACTTCCTTAGCTGTATTGCAACAGGGCTTTTCAATCCTGATGAGATAACTTGATTGAGCGAACATTGAAACACATCCTTTTTGTAAAGATAGGGCTTTAATGGACAAAGATTAATTTGTTGTGGCCCAAGGATGCATACAAGACCCGATGTACCCTCTAGACCAGGGGTCTCAAACTCAAATGCCCACAAGGGCCGCATGAGAACTAGGGCATTGGCCCGAGGGCCGCATCACAGACACCCACCCCTGGCCCCGCCCCCACTCCACCCCTTCCATGAGGCCCCACCCCTGCCCCGCCTCTTCTCTGCCCCCATTCCAACCCCTTCCCCGAAGTCCTCACCCCAACTCTGCCACCTCCCTGCCCACACGGGTGCGGGGTATGGCAGGAGCTCAGGGCAGGGAGTGCAGGAGGTGTGCAGGGGGCTCAGGGCAGGGAATTGGGGTGTGGGGTGCAGGAGGGGTGAGGGGTGTGGCAGGGGACTCAGGGCAAGGAGTTGGGGTGCAGGAGGGGTGTGGGGAGGGCCATCCCTAGCTATTTTGGTGCCCTATGCAGCCCCCCCTGTGGGGGGGCTGAGTGGGGCCCCAGACCTCCACGGGGAGCGGGGGCGGGGGGGGGAGAACTGGCATCAGGAAGGGACAGGGACTGACCACTTCCTGTGGGAAGCGACCCGGCCCCAGCCTGCTCCATTCCTCCGGCTCCCAGCCGCGCTGCCGGCAAGTACTGGGGGACGGTTCCTCCCTCCCCCAAGCCTGGAAGCCAGGGGAGCGGAGCAGGGTGGGGCCGGGTCACTTCCCGCAGGAAGTGGCCAGCCCCCATCCCCCCGCGAAGGCCTGGGGCCCCAGCCTGCTCCGCTCCCCTGGCTCCCAGGCTTGGGGGAGGGAGGAACCATCCCACAGCACTTGCCGGCAGCGTGGCTGGAGCCAGGGGAACGGAGCAGGCTGGGGCCAGGTCGCTCCACTTACCTTGCGGTGACTAGGTCAAGCTTGGCTGCAGTCTTCAGGGGAGTGGGGGCGGGGCTGGGGGGTGGGAAGGGGCGGGGCTGGGACGGCGCAGGGGCTGGAGCAGCACGCAGCTGCGCAGGACACCAGGAAATTTTCCTGGTGCCCTACACAGCTGCTCACGGCGCCACGGGGTAGGTAGAGGGGCGGGGGGGCGCAGGGAGCTTGGCGGGCCGCACGGAAGAGCTCCATGGGCCGCATGCAGCCTGCGAGTTTGAGACCCCTGGCTCTAGACAGTGCACTAGGAAGGCTGAAAATCAGCTAAAACTGCCAAAGAAACATTGTGTGATCTGGAGTTCTTGGTCATTCTTCAGTTTTCATGGCTTAGTGAAATGCCCAGTGAGCATCATGGGAAGGGAAAGGTAGTTTTCTAGTAACTGCCATAAACAGCAGGAGAGGTAAATAGCAGGATCTGCCACAGATCTGCACTGAGACCTGCGCTGTTCAACATATTCACAATAAATCTGGAAAAGGGGTAAACAGTGAGGTAGCAAAGTTTCCTGATGATACAAAATTACTCGATTATATAAAATTCCAAAGCTGACTGCAAAGAGTTACAAAGGGATCTCACTAAACTGGTGACTTTTTGTCCTAAGACTACAGGAGTGTTAACAGGCCATTTCACCTCGAATGGTCCCTTAGAAAGTTTAGCATAAGTAGATAGTACACAATCTGTTTAACCTTGTATTTAGGTGTGACACTGAGTACATTTCCCAGACCTGAGGAAGAGAGTTGCCATACATACAAAATGATGCGGTCTAAATTAGCTGTTACCACTCAAGATAGATCTTGGAGATGTTTAAGTGTATTGTTGACAAAGCTAGCCACAGCTGGGACCCCACAACCCTAGCCCCAAATCCACCACAAGGAGCACATAACCCTGTGGTGGGGATCTGAGGCAATTTTCAAAGGAGCAATTCTGATGAGAAGGTGCTAGGTAAGCATATTATGCACTTAGGATCACAGAGCAGCCCATGACAGTGTGCGTTAACAATTCCTATATTCCAAGGCCAGAAGGGACCATTGTGATCATTTAGTCTGACCTCCTGTATAACATGCTAGAGAACTGCCCCAAAATAATTCCTAGAGCAGATCTTTTAGAAAAACATCCAATCTTGATTTAAGAATTGCCACTGATGGAGAATCCACCATGACCCTTGGTAAACTGTTCCTATGGTTATTTAGTCTCATTTAAAACTTCAGGCCTTATTTCCAGTTTGAATTTGTCTACCTTCAGCTTCCGGCCATTGGATCATGTTATTACCTTTCTCTGACAGACTGAAGAACCCATCATCAAATATTTGATCCTCATGCAGGTACATAGATTCTGTTTATGCATCCATGGATTGCATTAGCCCTTTTGGCCACAGCATCACACTGGGAGCTCATCTTCAACTTATTATCTACCACAACCCCAAAACTTTTTCAGAGACACTGCTTCCCAGGATAGAATCTGCACCAGTCAGGTGAGTATGGCTTCCATTCTTTGTCCTAGATGTACACACTTACCCATATTAAAACTTGTAATGTTTCTATCCTGCATTTCACTGATTCAAAGTGTTGTCATTAAATAACCTGCATAAAGAACTGTAAGTTCTTAGAAAAAATGTGAGTTGGTCTCTGACATATAGAATTTCCCAGCTCTCTGGCTATGAATGTGGGGTGTCACTATAAAAAACTTGTTTCCATTCACTCACCACTTTCCATGTTTGGGCTCAGTCAAGGGGTATATGTTTATGGGGAAGAATGGCTGAGAAACAAGGAAGTGGGAGGAAAACTACTGAAAACATCTGTGCAGCATTTTAAGACTTTTTTCCTCACTTGTGACTCAATTTATATACTTTGCACCTACAAAGCCCTTATAGGGGGTTGTCCTGTTGCAAGACTGGTAGGAGAGTGAAGTAGAAAGAAAAGAAAAAAACAACATTTCTGAACATGTTCCCTTGGTACCCAATAAAGTGTACAGTAAACAAGATAAGCACTTAATAGCCATCATCATTCTATTAGCAAATCCTAGTGAAAACCCACCCACTCTTGGTGACTTGCCAGGGCCCCAATGTTCTCCAGCTGCTACATATTGTCTCACTAGATTACAATTATACAGAATCTGGCAGTGGGGTTTAAAGAAACCTAGGCTGGTACATACACCAATCTACACTAAAGAATGTTATTTAGGTCGCAAAGTCAATTATTCAAAAGAAAGGAAATGCCAGAATGAAGGCTGCCTGTACAACTTTAATTCTGTCCCCCAATGCACATACATCACGATGTAGTCTAATGATCAGACACGATTGAGTTCCACAGGCATCTGCCTCTTTCAGTGCACAGGATGGGTGATGCTCAGGGAATGAATCAGCTGTGTAAGGACCAGAGTGTTTTCAACAGGATCGCTACCTCACTGCTGCAGAAATTAGGAGGTGGTGTGTAGTGAATAAGAGTTTGTCTACACAGAGAAATTAGCTGAACAGTTGTTCCACAATAGCTCCTTCTGTGAACACTGTATCGGAATCAAAGTCACTTTAATTCCAGAATAATTAGTGCACTTCCATAGCAATTTTTCTGGAATAAAATTACTTATTCCAGAACAGCATCCACACAGAGAGCTATTCGTGAATAGTTTATTCTGCTACAGCTAGTCCAGTCAATTTCCCCGTGCAGGCAAGCCTTAAGGAATGCTTTTCTGCAGAAAGAGTGAGGCTGACCACATGGCTAAGATAACCGACTACCACCCAGAAAAACCTGTGTTCTATCCAACCCACCGACTTCCTGTGTGACCATTGGGCAAGTCAAGCCAAAACATGCATAGCCAGCCACCAGCTACGTGTTCTCATTTTCTGGGTGCCTCACTTGAGACACATGGAGCCTGACTTTCAGAAGTGCTAAGCACTCATAACTTCAGCTGAAATCAAAGGGAACTGCAGATGCAGGGGGTGGGACTAGAACCTCCTGAGGTCCCTTCCAACCCTGAGATTCTATGATTCTATGCTCAGCATCTCTAGCAGGAAGGCAGTTTGATCTGGAGGAATGAGGAGTCGGGGGACCCCGAGTTCGAATTCTGGCACAGCCACTGGCTCACTGTGTGGCATTGGATAGGTCCCTTTGCTCATTTATTTTAGGTTTTCCATAATTAAATATTGCCACATTTTCCTCCTTATAGAAATGCAAATATTTCTGGAAAACACACAGTTGGAGAAGTTTGCAAGTTTTGGCCTTAATCTGTCTGTTTCTCAGTTCCCCTGTCTGCAAAAACCCTCTCTACCACATAAGCATGCTGCAGAGAAAATTATTTCATGTTTGTTAGGCTCCAATATGCCACAGAAAAGCCCATGAGGCCATTAGTCACTCCATGTGTGGATATTTGGATGGCCAGTCGATGAGGCACAGGGGCCACATACTGAGTTAAGACGTTAAACAGAAATACTGAACAGCTGCCTCATTCCTTAAACACCATCCATCCTGGGTGCTTAGGAAGATGGGGTCCTATGACGAAAACAATACGTGCTCACATAACTGTAGACTATCATCCCACACACACAAGCAGGCAGTTATGGTAGCATGCACATACCCTCTTTGTACCCATCAAGGGTATGGCTTCACTAGGAAACAAGGTGTGCTCTTACCTTGTGTTAGCTAACATGAGATAAATGAAAACAAGGCAGCGCAGTCTTTATACTGACCTACTAATACATGCAAAAACTGTGTGCTGCCTTGGGTTTGCCTTGACCTTCTAACTTAGATGTTAAAACTACAACTGCCTTGTCTTCGCTAAGAAGTTACTTCATGTCAGGT
>JBAIAC010000383.1:0-5000 GCA_037349315.1 Chelydra serpentina
AGAAACCCGTTAACCGCATCCCCTGCTGGCCCCGAGTCTCCCGCGTCCCTGAATCCAGAGCCCCCGGTCGCTGGCCCGTCTCACTTCCTGGCCTCCAGGTACTTGTGGATCAACTGGCTGACGTCCGTCTTTTCCACCTTGATCCATCCGTCCTCCTTCATGTGATACACTGGGGGGGAGAAGGACATGGGAGGGTCCAAGGCAGCCAGCTAGGGACCCCACAGCGCTTCCAGCCCCCACGGAGCAAGGACATGGGACCCAGGAGTCTGGAAGGGCCATCCCTAAGGCCAGCCCAGCAGTGCTCCCAACCCCCACGGAGTGAGGGGATGGGACCCAGGCATCCAGGACGGAAGTGCAGGAGGCTCGCCCCTAATGAGTGAGGGGATGGGACCCAGGTGTCCGGGACGGCAGTGCAGGATGCTCATCCCTGAGGAGGGATGGGACCCAGGTGTCCTGGCGCTCACCCCCAGGGGCCCCGCCCCAGCCCTGATGCCTTACTGTTGACGACGCCCCCGGAGTAGGCGTCGCGGTGGGTGGCGTGGGCGATGGCGCGGCGCCCCAGGTCGTAGGCCTCCTCCACGCTCAGGTCGGGCCGGTACCCGCTGTCCATCACCCCGTAGGCGTAGGTGTTCCCGCAGCCCGTGGAGAACATGGGGCCGGAGAGACGCATCCCGTTATCGTCCACGTAGTACAGGCCGGGGCCCTGCGATGATGGGGCAGCTGGTGAGATGTGGCTGGGACCAGTGCGGGGGTGGGGGTGGTCTAGGGACTGGAGCTGCTGGGGTCAGATCAGAGGTGGGGGGAAGGTCTGTGGGGCCTGAACCCCAAAGGGAAGGGGGGCCCCAATGGGGAGATTGTGGACTCTGGTGTCAGGGGTCTTTGAGCCAGGGGGATCCCCTGTAGAGGTGAAGGTGGATGGGGACGCGGGAGGGCTTAGCTATGGGACACTAGGCAGCCTGTGGGGTCGTCCCTGTGACGAACTAGGACTGTTGTTAATGTTTTCCCTGAGTACTGTGTGGGTGCCTCGGTTTCCCCTATGCAGTGCTTGAGTTTCTAGGTGGTGGAACAAGGATGCATGAGTGTTACAGAGGGGCCTGGACACAGAGAAGGGCCGACACTCTGTATCCTAGCAACCGATGGCCCCGGCCCCTCCCCTGCAAAGGTGAGAGCTGAAGGTGTTGGAACAAAGGGATCAGGTGACCTCCTGGCCCGGGAAGCAGACAAAGGGGGAGGAGGGGCTGGAGAGTTTCAGTTTGGAGCTGGCCGGAGAAGAGGGGAGAGAGGCAGACACGGTCTGGCCTCCCTGCCCCGTTTGGAGCTGTGGGGCGAAATGCAGGGAGCCCCAGGCTGGGGTCTAAGCTCCCTGCCCCCCGGAAGGACCCGACTGAGGGGTCCTGGATGTACTGACAAGCTCTGTTTGGACTGTGTTCCTGGCATCTCTAATAAACCTTCTGTTCTACTGGCTGGCTGAGACTCCCAGTGAATCCGGGGAAGAGGGGTGCAGGGCCGGACTCCCCCACACTCCGCGACAACTGGTGGCAGTGGTGGGATGTTCTGCACCCCGTGAACTGCGCTTCCTGCAGTAAGTGACTGGGGAGCAGTAGAATGAAGGGGGGCTAACGAGGACCAGGCGTGCTGAAGGCTCACAGAGGAGCGGTTTCGGGGAGCGGAGGAGCTACGCTTAACCCCTGGGAGTGTGTGACCAGCGAGAAGGACTGTGCAATGATGGGGTCCCCCTGGGGACTGCAGTGAGCAGTCCCAGGGGCGGAGGAGCCTGCGGCTTGGCCCTGGGAGAGAGAAGGAATTTTGCAGTGACAGGGTTCCCCTGGGGGTGCCGTGAGTGGACCCAGGGGCGGAGGAGCTGCAGCTCGACCCTGGCAAAGAGGCGGTGACCTGGAGAAGGGCTGGCACACTTGGGGTTCTTCCTGGAAACCGTGGGGAGCTAAGAGCACACAGGCCTGCGGATCCACAGCAACTAGGGAGCAGTGAAGTGATGGCCTATCGCCTTCTCCTTAAGAAGAGCATTGTAACCCTGTGCAAAAAGAGAGGGCTGCCCATTGGAAAGCTCACTAAAGCCCAGTTAATCACGCGGCTGGAGGAGGATGACCATTCCAGGGAGCAAATTCCTGACCCCAATGGGGCTACAGCAGGATCTGGAGCAGCTGGAGTGATAGCCTGGCATCCCCAAGAGTCTGGTCCCCAACCAGACGGGGGTCTTCACGATCGGGTTCCCCAGCAGGGGATCGGAGACGGATGGGACTGGAGCTGAGTCCGAGAGAGCAAGAGGACGGTGAGAGACAGCAAGAGCCCGAGAAAGACCTACAGAAGAAGCAGCAGTGTGAACTTGCGGTGGTGGAACTGAGAGGCATGGGGGACTGGCCAGGGGTAAGTGGGGACAGATCCCGGGGTGCCAGCTCCGCAGGGAACCTCGATCCTAAATTGCTGCCCCTAGTTAAGGAGGGTGGGGATGTGGAGGCCCACCTCACTGCCTTGGAGCAGGCTGGTGATTGGAACCAGGGAGACCCTGCGGAAAAGCCCCGGGATCTAACCCCCTTGCTGGGTCCCAAGGCCATAAACTCCACCAGCCAGAAGGGTGGGATGGTGGACGGATTTCCACTCCTGGCCCTGGACTCAAGCCCTATGGATCCCCAGTGGGAGTGGAAGGTGATGGTCAATGGAGAGACATTCTTGGGGTGGCAAGACCCCGAAACAGAGAGAACTGTGGTCAGGCCCCGGGTGGTGCACCCCCACCAGATGCTGAGGGGCTGTGTGACCTGGGTGAGGGTCCCGGGGACGGACCCATTCGCCTTGCCTATGGCCCAGATCCCTGTGCAGACCCAGGAGGGGTCGGGCTGGCTGGTGGTTGGGGTTCTCCAGGATATCAGCGGTGAGGTGCTGTTGGGGGGTGTCACGGAGTATAGGGGAGTCCGGCCTACACCCCTCTTCCCCGGATTCACTGGGAGTCTCAGCCAGCCAGTAGAACAGAAGGTTTATTAGAGATGCCAGGAACACAGTCCAACCAGAGCTTGTCAGTACATCCAGGACCCCTCAGTCGGGTCCTTCCGGGGGGCAGGGAGGCCAGACCCTGTCTGCCTCCCTCCCCTCTTCTTCCCAAGCCAGCTCCAAAACTGAAAACACACAGACAAAAACTTCCCCTCCCCCCGGGGCTCCTCCTCTCGCCTTTTGTCCGTTCTCCCAGCCAAAGGTGTCACCTCCCAACCCCCGTCCTGGCTCATGTTACAGTCCCAGGTAAAGTCTCCCTTTCCTAATGCAATGCCGCAGGTCCCAGGGAACCTCCCCCGCAAACCTCCCAGGTTGAATCCACCTCACTCTCTACTCCATCACAGGGGGTGACTGTGTATCTTTGGGACAGGATCCAGGTCCTGGCCCTGTAACGGCCGAGGATTTGAATTTGAACTCGGAACCAATTGGCTAAGAGGGAAATGGTCAGTGAAAATGCAAATGACCTGGCTGGCAGGGGGAAGGAGCTGCCAGGCCCCGGTTCCCTGCCTGCCTGTAACCAGACCCCTTGGGCGGGGTGGGACAGAGAGATGCTCCCCACCCCCCTGCACAATGGAGAGGTGGCTCAGGCAGTCTCTGATACAGAGAGCAAAGCAGCGAGCTCGCTGCCTGGCCCCACAGGGACAGCCAGGGCAGCACTGAGCACCGGGGGAGCAGAGACCCCAGCTGAGTGGGGGGACACACAGGCAGGGCAGGACAGCTGCCAACCAGGCTTGCCTGGTCCAGAGGTGCTGCCGGGAAGTGATTCCACGGCAGGGAGGGAGCCACCAGGGACAGGGCTCAGTGGGGCGGTGACCCCAGGCCAGTGAGCTGCAGAGGGATCCCGCCTTGGAGAAGCTAAGGGAACTTGCTGGCCACAGCGCTGCAAACCCCCTTGGGGAAGACTGCAGAGACAGATCCCTGTGGGAGAAGGGATTCCTGTGCCGGGAATGGGCTGCCCAAGGGGAAGTAGAACTGTGGGGAATCAGGAGGCAGCCGGTGGGGCCCCAGAAGTATCATCACCGGCTATTGTACCTGGCCCAGGATAAGGGAGAAGATCCCTGGAGGTCCCTGCCCATCAGAGAGGAACCTTTCCAGAAGGTGGCTATGAATAGGGTGGGCCCCCTCAGCAGGGCAACCTGGTCAGGGAAGAAATGCATCCTGATGGTGATATATTTCGCCACCCGCTACCCAGAGGTGGTGGCTCTGTCCTCCACCGGGGCAGACACCGAGGCAGACGCGCGGCTGACCATCTTCAGCAGAATGGGGGTCCCCAGCGAGGTCTTTACAGATCAGGGATCCGAGGTCATGTCAGCCCGGCTCCGGGGCGTGTGGGAGAAAGGTGGGGTCTGGCCCACCTGGGCCTCTGCATGTCACCCTCAGTCCAACGGGCTGGTGGAGAGAGTTCAGGGGACCGTGAGGCTGATGCTGAGGACTTGCATAAATCAGCATCCACAGGACTGGGACAAGTACCTGCCCCACCGATGGCACAGGGAAGTGCCCCAGGAATCACCAGGGGGCTTCCCTTTCAAGCTGTGGTATGGGAGGAGAGTAAGGGGACCCCTAGAACCGGTAAGGGACGATTGGGAGGAGAAGGGGAAGACCCCTGATGGATTTCTCCCCTGAGATGGGAGCCAATCCTCCCATCAGGTGTCCCCCATTCAGAGTAACTGGGAAAAGAGTCAGAACCTGGAGAGAGAGGCCAAGGACAGGCTGGCTTTAGAGGTGAACCAGTCATTCAACAGCCCAGGGCTGGCCAAGGTGGAGGCGATCAGAGATTGGCCTGTTCCCAGACCAAGAAACAGGTCCAGGCCTTTAGCGGGATGGTGGGGTACCACCAGAGGTTTGTACCCCCCTTTAGCTCCCTAGCTGCCCCCATCACTGAGCTAGGTAAGAAGGGGAAGCCAGACGAGGCAGTCTGGACCGAGCAGGGCCAGAGGGCTCTCTGTGCGCTGAAGGAGGCTCTAATCCAGGGCCCAATAGATCGAGTAAACCCAGAC